>JAECUM010031120.1:0-79485 GCA_016617855.1 Megalonaias nervosa
TTTTTTTTTTTTTTTTTTTTTTTTTTGGTGGGGGGACAAATATGTCGTAGTCAGCTATTAAGTCGTACGGATTTTAAGGACCGTCCATTTGTAATGTGTCGCCTTGTTTGGTTAACGTTATCTAGAAGATGATCGACCACGGTGTTATTGCTCGAATCGAGTAATTAATAACATAAAATATGAAATTAATGGACGGAATAACAGAGGTCTGAACAGAAATATAGAATAGAACAACAAGAGCCCCCGTATGTAAAATATAACAATTTAATCAATTGAATAAACAAAATGAAAATGAACATGACATTTAAATGATTCACTTTCCCTCAGAAATAGAGTTACAAAATTTATGCGATATTTAGTTAGCCAACAAACTAAAATTGAACATGACATTTAAATGATACACATTCTCTTAAAAAATAGAATTACAAAATTTATGCGAAATACAATTATTCGTTCTGTTATACAAATAAAACAAATTTAATCACAGAATCAAGTAACCGATCGAACTCATTTTGCTCAGCATGCCTGCATAACCTGGTTTCTTCCGGTCCTTTCAAAATAAATGTTGATGACAGGTCAGAGGCGCCGTATTCTTTTCCTCTTTTCTGTATCTCTCCACTCTCTGCCGGCTAAACCACCGTAATCTGGTCGTCTGTTCTTTCCATTGCGTGGTATAAATATGGAGCTATTTTTCCCCTTTAAATAAATAACAACGATATCTGTATATTTGTTAGGCTTTTTTACTTCTGAGATCGAGCAATAATCCCCACTCTTGTTACGTCATATATCGTCTTAACGTAATTCAACAGAACTAAGGTTAATATATCTTCTTATCGTAATTAACTGACTAAAGCTGTTATGGTTCAGTTCGCAACCTGACGCCGATACACAACAACCCTATTATCCTGACATTAATGTCCTCCCTAGCAGATAGCCGTATTCCTAAATGGAACCATGACATAAATAGTCATCTTAGTAAATAGTACTGCGCACCTGTTCACAATAAATCACTAACTGGACTATCTCGGTCGTCGTGCTCCAATTTCTCGCTTGAAAACAATTCACAACTAAATTACACGAATAAATTAATAGACTTCACGCAAAGTCCTAACTACATTATATGCTATCTAGCAAATCCTTGACATAACATTTCCAGATATAGCAAAAATCAATTCCTAGCATACAAGATAATATCATTTAAGACAGATAAATTCATATATTGGCACAATTTGTATCAGACGTAATGCATGGAATCCTTAGAATACTTGAGCCATATAACATTCGTGACAAATGCATGCAGACCATTAACTTCCGATCTCGCGGAAAATTGCCAGTCAGGATTAAGTTTATCAAGCCGCCAAAATGTAACGCGCCAATCAAAGTTACTGTGATTCTATCTATTCTCGCCTATATTAATAACTAGTCTGGAAAAAATTTATGACACTTATTTCAAACGGCACAAATTGTTTCTGGATTGTCTCTACCTTGACATTTTCCTCCACTTAACCACAAGTTAATATATCTGTCGGACCGTTATCCTAGCGGATCCTAATTAAAATTCAATCATGCACCCAACAAGAAAGATTAATCATCGCAGACTGGCGATTTATTGCGGGCCTTGCCCATTCATCAGAGTTAATTGTTACGTGTCACGCTGACCGCGATAAGATTGACTTCGGTTTTTGTGTAGTAATATTTTTATTCAAAATTCTCTCTGTTACACGGATGTAGGCCAGAACATGTTGAGAGATAAAATCGAGAGGCGGGGAGCAAGTGCCTCCCTTGCCCCTCTATGCTGGCAAGCATGACTTCTGCTATGCCTCTCCGATCTGAGGTATATCAGACTGCACAGACACGATAAATCTCGTAATGTAAACGTTAGTCTAATGCTTCCATAACGGTCAAGCACTGACCATTTTATATCTTGCCATGCTGGAGTGGGAGTTAAATCCTGCTTCATATTAGCTAGAACTTCTTTTGTTACCCTGTCTGTCGATATACTTTCTTGGGATTTTCTGTTTTGTTTTGTTGGGGGTTTTGTTTTGTTTTGTTTGTTGGGGGTGGGGGTGGTTTTTTATATTCCGGATCGAAAGAAAATACACCATCACATTCCAAATACAATTGTTGGTGCCATAGTTGCATTGTGACTAGTGTCAGATCTAATCAAGGGTTGACCTGGCATGTTCACAGGACACTGATCTTTGTATAGCAGCAGCATTGTTGCGTTTGTTTCCATTAATGAATATTCCCTTTTTATTTGGAATGCATAAAAAAAATTTACTTCGAGCAAAATAGGAAACACCGGTTTCCATTTCCATTTTGAAAAGATACGTTTCGTTAACTAACAATTGTTGGCAGAATTATTGATAGGCTTAGCGTTTAATACAACAGTTCATATTTTTAGTGTTGTTTTCTTGTTTTGTTATAGGTTCCCAAAAAAAATCAACTAGTCCAAATTTTCTAGTGTACTTGCTTATCGGAACTCGCTAAACATATAATGGGAAGTAACTCTTATAATTTCAATGTATCTTGTATTGTCGCAGTTATCTTTCTTAGTTTATTTATTGATACTGATATGTTACTGTGTTTATATAGGAAAATATGAACTGGTTTTTCTGAGTAATACTTCACGACTTTGGGATTGCAGTATTAATCCGAAAAAACGAGTTCGTATTTTCGCATATAAATGCATTAACCTTTTTTATTATATACCCATTTTGTTTTTCTACCTAAGGATTAATAATAAAACGAATAAACAACAAGAAACAAAGTCATTCAGTGTATGCTGTATTTCAAATAAATGCACAACCATACATTCATCAATACACAAGTAACAATATAAATTTGCAGATAGCGCCGCGCAGTGACCTTTGAACTTCGTCGCGCTCGACATCAGTTCCAAAACAATTTGTCGTTTTGGTCTGATTAAAATTGAAATTTAGAGTCATATTGTGAATGAATGGGCATTGCAAAAACGTTACCAGTTGGTCTGAAATGGATGGATTCTTTTTTGTCGATTCTACTCAATTCAGCACTTCTGCTTGTCGTGGAGTGGATTTATTGAGCAAGGAGGGACATTGAAATTGTTTGAGCAAGAAGGGACCCACCTTGAATCAGCAGCATGTGTGTTTCTGTTTTGTCTTTGACGGCTTTGAATCATCCTGTAGGAAAAATATTAACTCCTGCTGTTGAAATTATCAAAAAGACGCTATGGAATATCACGTTCATTTCATTTCGAGTGCAGTAAGGAGAATGTGATTGCGGTTGGAAATGTGGCGAAATTACAGTACAATTTCGCGGTGTGTAATCAGGTTTTATAACCAATGACATAGTTCATATAATTCTGATTTCAGAACTAACTAAGGAATTCAAGATGCAAAAATGTAAGTATATTTTTTGCCTTTCTTTTTACCAGCTAAAGAAGACATGTTTATGCCTTGTCACTGGCATGCTTTTAGTAGGGACTCCAGCTAAGTAATGACCTGGAATCTATCGCTAGCCAAATTCCGAAACGTTATATCTAAAAGTTAACGTGGAAAATTGCAAAACGGCTGGTGTGTGACAGTCCATTCAGCCAGCTGAAATAAGAACTCTTCGTCGTCTTGGCTTCTTGGCTCTGTGGCCTTACTTTTCTACCAAAACCTTCAGTTCCATTTTTTTCTCGAATTTAGTATTTTGATTTATAAAATGGCATGTCTCTGATAGATATAGCCCTTGGACTCAGTATGGTTTCCTTTGCTATTTTTATAGACATCAGAGAGCTGGTCTTAGTCTGGACCTTTCCGTTTCCAAAACATTTCTCCTAAATAACTATTTCAGTTATTAGAATCGTATTTTCAATACTGCGTCGCTCATGTTTGTTGTAGACATTGCGAGTATCACGTTCATTCGTTTGCTTGTTTGAACGTTTCATATATGACTCAGTAAACTCATCCACGTCGTTCGCTTTATGATCTCTATTTTCAAATGGACGAAACAGCTGCTTTAATTCATCCACAAACAAATCTAATAAACCAAAAGCTAATGCGTCTTCTACATAAGCATACACTGTTTACAATCAAAGTAGGTCCTAATACAAGATAATATTTTTAGACGCGTGTCGTGCAATATGAAGCCGTACATATGAAAAAATACTGCACAATTCTGACAGCGTCAAGTTAACGGGGAAAAATGAACGCAATAAATTACTGTTTATGTTCCGATATATTTTCCAGCTCCAGTTTTATGGCATATGTTTGGATTATCCATTGTATATCTGTTTGTCTCTCAACTGTTGCACATTTGGTATGTCCTACTTACTTACTTGCACATATATATGGAAAGCTACTTGGTTTCCTTGTTTGTCTTTGGTGGTGGTTTTTAACATAGTATTGGCTATATCATGCCGATTAATTGGGATCCGAATGCGTTTCCCACGAACACACCGAGGTAGTTGACCTGGACCAACCAGGTCTCGGCTGGTATCCGATCAGTGATCCTTCGAATACAATTCCGAAGCTCTATCAACTGAGCTACTTCGACTCCCAGACTCAAATATTTAGGCTCATAATATTTAAATTTGCTCTGCATTTTTTGTACTGTAATTTAAGAGAAATGGAAATTAAAATTTCGCGAGAACACTTCGAGCAGAATTCGCGAAATTGGATGCGAAATGTGTGTCATGAGTAGGCCTCCTAATGGCACAAAAATACAGCGTTATACGAGGTGGGGGTGGGGATGGGACATGAATGTTAGCTTAATAGCATTATCCTAAATCCGATTGATATACGATGTGTATAAAACCATACGTCAGGCTTATTTATTGTTTTTATGACATATCAACACACGAAAATGTTATATCGTGTCGAAGTAGTTGAAGTAAATTGTCTTGGCTAGAGATACTCCAAAGTGGCCCACTAGGCCTTGTCTGGGCAGGTTTCATAGCCTTATCTTTCTAGACGCGAGTCTGGCACTCTGACAACTGAACCACCTTGGATCAACTACACGTCGGAAGCAGCAAACAGTGATATTGTTGGTTGTCGTTGTTGGAATGAAGTTATTTTTCTCATGTATTCCAGTCTAGTAGTCATGGATGTCGCTGAACTGTCCTGTCGATTGCAGCTAGCATCGAACCAGTAACTTTAAAACTCTTCATCACTCCATCACCGATCGATGTCTGCAGCAGCAGGAGGCAATGATAGTGGAAGTACTTCTTGTGGATTGTGGTAATTGTGATAAAGACGCATTCTGCTGCACGTCGAATCTTCTTTAGAAATATGTGATAATACATGTATGTCGAAATTCAAAAGGATATGTTTTTTCTCTATTATACAGTTATCTGAGCCAGCATATGACTCATTTTCTTTCATTGCAGTTATCTCTTTATCGAATATATTCCCAAAATAAATTTTGAATTAGTCGGTGAAGTTACTATTTTATTCAGTTCATAACTATTACTATTGTTAGTAGTATTATTATTATTATTATTATTATTATTACAAATGACGTTCATTTCACATGGGGCAAAAGTTTCCAACTCGATGTACAAAATAACTCTGTAAGCTTTATGGAAAGAGCGATCTTCCTGAGTTCTTACCCTTTGATCGCTTGAGTTGGCTTGGTTGCTCGTCCTTGACTTGCCTTACATTTTGAAGTATTTTTTTGTTCAGAGGATTGGTGGTCAAGACCCCTTTTTGACCCGCACCCAACCATCAATAAACACGTGTTGTCATTCCTCATTGATAAAACATATAAAAGGATCCTTCCATGGAGGCATAATATCAAGGTTTTGTTGTGGTAGGTATGGCTGATTCGACTACGGTCGTACAACTCTTTCGACCACAATAAGAACTTAACATACTTATTTTCTCCATTGAATTCATTTCCATCTTTTTCATAATTATGTATGCAAAACCTTGATTTTCTTTTATATTTTGGGAAGGAATCAGTTAAAGCCAGTTAATCTTTGCAATGCGATTATTTTCTACCATTGTGCAATACTTATGTCCGTTACTCAGCCCTACTTGCTGTAAATGATTAAAAAATACATTTATCTTAATTCAGTACTGATATAATTACCTATTTTTACCTAATCAGTAAAGATGTTGCATGTACAGTAAGAAATCATGGAAAGGAATATGACAATGTGTACAGGCATTTGTTATTTTATTTGTCTTAGTTGTAATAACTAGGATTTTAATTTCTCACTAGCAAAACCACTATGTAAACAAGGATTTAGTGTCATACATGAAGTCTCTGATATTGAATTTCGAGGAAAAGTCTGTGTACTTTTTGTTTCGATTTAAATTTAACGCGTCGTTCACCTGTGTAATAAGTACAAGAAGGCATTAAATGTTGTACCATTCAGTGTCACATTTCTGTTTGCTTTGGGTAACATATGCATTATAGATAATAGACTGACTGTACATAAATAAAGAACAGAAGACGAAATTTATTCAGTATTTTATGTATGCAGTCCATTAATGCAAAGTATTAAGAACATATTTCCTTACAGAGAGCCACGGGCATATCACTCTATATATTCGTTAGTAATTAGGATATTAATTCAAACAATTGAGATAAAAATCTGGAGAAATAGGAAACCACATACATTTTTTTATTAGACGCCAAACTTATAAATGTTTATGTTGAAGGATTGCCAAAATGCATGAAATAAATTTAAAATGCATACTTTGACCACCATTATTCTAAATAAATTTAGAATACACGCTCCAAACACCATTATCTTAAATAAATTTACAATACATACTTTATTCTAAAACTTTTATTCAGCTGCATAAATGGTCTTTGTTGACGAATTAATACTTTTGCTTACAAAGGATGGCTATACTTTAAAAACCAATAACATAGATATTGGTCTAATTCTTTTTGATTGAACATCATTCTTGCAGCAAACATTGGTATTTTGACATGCTGGTATGGGCCAAGGTCATCCTCAAAACTAAAAAATTAAGCTCTAATAACTTCGATAAACACCAGATCCAAGTGGAACAAAATTTGCAAACCATTCGTGTCTGCAGACACTAATATTTCCCTTAATATAAATATTTAATTTGGTTTTAAAAACAGTTGTAAACAGTCTTATTGTTTCGTTGAGTGGTGGATCTGTGATTGACAGAACACCCTGATTGTTCAATTTTATTGCTGTTACACTCCGAGGACTGGCGGAATTTCCACCAAAAAGAAGGACATTTAAAAACAAAGAGAAAAAAAAAACAACAAAAAAATCAACAAAAAACAAAAAACAACCCACCCCGAATAATTGTAAACCTTTCACATCACCAAACCATTCTTGATTGGGAATAACACTTAGCTAACATTTCCTCTGCATGATATGACCGATAAATAACTTTCCACCCCGCATGGTATTTCACGTTTGTTGCAAAACTTTGCCTTTTCATCTTTCCTTCAACTTAAAATCTTTTACATTTCTTTGGCATAATACGCTCGCTGAGATTCACAACGAGCAAAGACTGTGTTTGAAAAATTGTCTCTCTCGCATGCTACACTGCACTGGATTTTGTGTCACTGTCTAGCACGCTACACTGCAATCATTTTTTTATCAGTGTCTAGCATGTTACACTGCAATCAGTCTAGCATGCTAAACTTCAGTCAGTTTTTTTGTGTCACTGTCTAGCACGCTAAACTGCAGTTTTTTGTATCACTGTCTAGCACACTACACTGCAATCAGTTTTTGTGTCACTGTCTAGCACGCTACACTGCAATCTTTTTTGTGTCACTGTCTAGTATGCTACACTGGAATCATTTGTTATGTAACTGTCAATTAGATCCTCCTCTTGAATTTTAACGCATTTGTTTGTGTTTAACCAACTGTAAATATCCGATGGTCCCACATTTGCCGTCACAGAATTTGCTGACAGCTCTGGGGGCATGACGTTTGTTCTCTTGATGACTTTGGGCGGACAGCATGAATTATATTCTGTTGAATAATTGTGCGCCGACAGATGTAAACAAACGGTTTTCAGGGTTTGGTGGCCGTTACATACCAACAAATATGGCTCAATTTGTTTTTGGTTATTTTAAATCATATTGTTACGACATCTATCTCTCTCTCTCTCTCTCTCTCTCTCTCTCTCTCTCTCTCTCTCTCTCTCTCTCTCTCTCTCTCTCTCTGTGGTACCGTGTCAAAGCCTACCATCGGATCAGCCAACACCCCCCCTTCTCTCTCTCTCTCTCTCTCTCTCTCTCTCTCTCTCTCTCTCTCTCTCTCTCTCTCTCTCTCAAAACACCAAAATTTCAGTTCGGTTGAAACCAGTTGATCAAGAAATGACGCAGTAGATTAATAATAAACTAATAAGGTATATCCAAAATTAGAGAAGCTCTTTTTAAAATAAAACCATCTGGCATGCCGATCGCCTTGCTTTTTATAGCAAATGATGATTACATAGTTTAAGATGGCTAATAGAGGACTCACGGTACTAATTCAGTTCCTATAGTAAACCTATGCAAACACCATGATATTAAAAATTCAATAACTTAAAATTTCTGAGTGCCCATGATCAAACCTATATTTATCAGTATAAATGAAACCTGGATGTCAGCTTCTGTGTAGAGGAAAGGATATGAGCCGCGGCAATTTCTGGACCTGCATGTGTTTGAAACATGTGCTTTCAATTCCGCACCAAAGAGTCAGGTGCTAATTTTAGTAATGAGTGTTCCAAACTCAAGACTGTTAAAGGACTGGAATTCCATCAATAAAACAATTTTTTTTTTTTCACTTACAACTAGGATAAGCTCTCAAAAGATTCTTTTTCCTAAAACATAACTTACATTATTAACCAATCCTGGCCATCGAAACCCATATATACTCTATTAAATGTTCACTCATTTCTAGGCTGGTTCCCATTTTTCCATACCATTAGTACCGTGTGTCCTAGAAGTCCTGCGCCAGAAGCCATACAGATATGCGTCATGGCTTCACACATTACGCAGGGGTCATACGATCTCGTTAGCATTTGTAATGACTCAGTGATATTAATAGGAATTTATTAGTTTCCTTTGCGGATTTTAACAACATTTTCCAGCACATGATAGGTTATACATGGCGGCCTATATATTTGGTAATAGAAGAACCACTGACTCAAGAATAAAGAATAGCTACAGGCTTTCTCACAATCACACTGAGGTGAGGAGTCACTGGGCTGTAAAGGTGAGCGCTTTAGACCACTCACTGACCCGGGGTCCATTAATATCGTCCATTAATATAATATATCCCTTCAGCTGATTTTTTTAATTAAAAGAATAAATTTAAAAATGTGATATTTCTTTGATGATCATCTGACTGTCAAATCTAAAATTAATATTTAAACTTTTTCGGAACTGAGAAATAAGGGGAAAACATTACAAAAAAAGAAAGGAGCAGTCTATTGGTTTATTAATCGGTATACATCACTAATTCCTCCTTTTATGTTCTAATGTGTGAATTACGAACTTGTTAGTTATGTAAATCCTTACACATACGTGTTTAGCACATTTTCCCATTGATGCAAATACCCTGGTCAGTTTCTAGAGCTAAAAACTAGCAAAAATAAGTAATGACTAATAGTGATTGACCACACCAACACCAGAGGATCTTAACGTTATACAGTGTTTACATTTTCCCGAATAATTGCCTTTATTTAGTTCCTGTAACCACTAATGCCCCTCCCGCTCCCTCCTATATACACAAGTTGATTGCTCTGTCCGTACTCGCTTATAAGTCTAAGCAAACTGCAAACTGTACAGACACAGATTTGCTAGCGCATAATGCGCCGGCAGATCTGGTTCTGTGTGATTTTTAGAAGTAATCAGTAGAACAAACAACATAGACTCTGATCTGCAGGCGCATTATGCTACGGCAGTTCAAGATCTTTGTTGTTTGTAGTTTGACTCGACTTATAATGACACGAGGTATATACAAATCTAACCGACATACTTACCAGGTGCGGACCTAGGTACTTTTCGGATGTGAGTATGGCAAGAGTCAGCCGGATAATTATATTTATAATCATTTTGACTTGTGTACTATTTTTGTTCATGGCTGAAGACTGTTTAAAGTAAAAACTGCATTATCTTGTATTACAGCTTATTTTTACGGTTTTTACTAATGAGTAAAATATACACGTGAAACTCTTTAGTTATGAACAATTACAAACAATACATTTCAAGAATTTTTGAAATACTTTACTTTGATTATTAGACGTTATTCTTCAAATCCTTTGTTCGTTTGTTATGAATTTGAGTTACAGTCATTAGAAAAGCGTCTCACAAGAATTTTCATTCAGTAGAATTATTGCTTACTGTGATAAAACTAATAATTATATCTCGATCGTTGCCGTCATAGTACAACTCCCACTGGTTCTGCATTTCGACCTACCTGCGGTGGTCATGACCTCCTTAGTTTAGTTAAGGTATTGCGAAATGGTGCCGTTACTTTACTTCTATATAAGGATAACATTCCCGAATGCGAGGGCACCACAACATGTGGTATACTTGTACCAGCTCGTGACTTTTAATTATTAATATGTATGACGCTTGTGAGAGTACTAGTTCGTACCTGTATCTGAATGTGGGACGCTCATTAAATTTATAACCAATATAAATTATATGGGACTATTTTCGTAACTTAAATCTAGTGTAGAATGATTCACCTTATGTCTGTCTCTGTACGACATTCTTTCACATAAGTCTCTATTAATACTTATTTTAATTTAATTGTTTAATGACGGTAATTTCTTTCTTTATTGAAAACGCAATTTCCTTTCAATAAACAAGAGTAGTGTTTTATATACTTTTTCATTGTCTCATTTTGTCAACCCAGACCCTTATGCGCCCCAGTTTCTCTGTCGGCCAATCCCATAATTTGGCGGATGAATTTGTCTGTCTAGTAACGCGTCTGTAGTACAATAGTTTTATTGGCCCAGTGTATCCTTGACATATAACACACTACAGCGCTTCACTGGAATGTAGGTCTTTGAGTGTCGGCGCAAGATAATGGCTGATCATTCAGCTTTTAGGTATATTTATAATCCGGTAAATAGAGGTGTGTACAAACACATCTAGGTGACTGATAAGACCTACCCATAGAGCCCATGTTATAAATTCAGTTTCGAAGCGGAACATATGAAGACACTATAATATTAAAAATTCAAACACTTTCTATTTTTTTTTTCTGAAAACTCGCTAGCAAACCCATACCACATTGCACTGAACGATCCTTGATGTATGTTCCTGTGTTGAGAAAATCGGATGAGCCGATGCTTTTGTATAATACGCCATGCGTGTTTGAAACAGACATTAACCATTCCGCGCCTTAGAAATAAACTGCTGAAGTCCCAAATCCAAGATGGTGTAACAGACAGTGCATCATTATAACTTGTTTCCGTCTCATTTCGGTTTACGAATGCATCAGCGCTGTAAAGGTGTTTTAACTTTAACTATACTTGCTCATTTATCGACTAATCAGGGGCTTTCCAAAACGTGTATCCTCTATTTTATATTCACCTATTTCTAGATTGGCCCTAATGTTTTGTCTGATTAGAACTACGAGTCGTGTAGCAATGACATGAGTGACGCCCTTTAGAGTCTAATTGATCTTACAGCAAAAGACGTTTATTTTCTCACACTTTATTAAAAAAAATTATATATATATATATATATATATATTATATATATATATATATATATATATATATATATATATATATATATATATATATATATATATATATATATATAATATATACACACACATATACACCCATTTATATAATTGATTGCCATTGATTATTTTTGTTGCCGTAGTTTTCAGTCAAGGTGGCAACAGTATAAACAGAAAGTAATGGCCAGTCAGTATCTCCGTCATACTCCCAGTTTGTTCCAGCATTCATAGACGTTGCCATGGATAGCTTTTACTCTGTTTCAAATGTTCTTCCAAGTATTTGATGAACATCTGATACGCATGCTCGAGAAAATGGCATTTTTCTAAACAGCGTGTACATTACAACTACGAATGCTGCCATCTGGATGACAGGTACTCAGAGTTAAGCAAAGAAGTATACTGACTCTTCACAAACCTTGTTTTATAAGACCTTGGATGTTAAACACCCTCAGGCATCAAGGATTTCGATCTAACATCTGTTGGTTCAGTTCAAGGACGGCTTATTAAAAACGTTAATACTTTATGTCTTACAAATAAATTTTGGTACGATTAGTGAACCTGAAGTGAAACAAGTTATGGAATAATAATAATAATAATAATAATAATAATAATAATAGTAATAATAATAATAATAATAATAATTCCGAGTTACATAGGTACATACAAATACAAGATATATGGCAAAATTGTTCAATACGTTGCCCATGCTGGCTCGGAAATGTAGAATTCCTTGGAGCTGTTAACAGATACCAAATGTTCCTATTCGAATATTCGTGTAATGTATTCGGACATAATTCGAACATGCGTCGTAGACTTGGGACTAATTAATTTGATTTGATTCGGTCAGGCTGATTGATACACAAAGGCATTGTTTCACTTTGTCAAGACCCGTTCTGTACCTTATTCATTCACAACCTACCGTATTACATGTTATCTATTAAAGAACGCATGAATAACTTTGAATATAAATGGCGATGTTGTGATAAATGTGACTATTTAGAATTTTGATATTAGTATTACTTATTTGGTTTTGAATTTCATGTAATTAAGCAAGTTCGAAGTTTATCCCATGTAAACTAATTCCGCTTTGCGCAGTTTTCAGTTCGACCTATTTGTTTCCTTTGCAGAAATAAAACTCTTTAGGTCTACAACTATATCTGAATACCCGTTTTCGGTTCCAATATTCACAAAACGTACTTTGATCAGAATGTTTCATTTTTCATTTTAGCTCACGAATAGTCCCAATGCGACCACCTGCATGACGTGCGAGGTGACTAATGGAAGCAGCCAATTTGCCCTTGGACGTGTCCTGTGATGATGTTCCAGCTGGAATGGTTTCGGAGTTTTCAAAAGAGTCTGGTTTATATAAAGTAAAAATTTACTTTGTATTTTAAGGATTTTACCCTTTGTAATTCTGTATTTGTTTTGTGTGCCTTTTTTGGGTACCTAAACTTACTGGGCACTGTATTGCCAGGATTGTACGGATATGCCGATATATCTTACCCATACATACATACATACATGCATACATACATACATACATACATACATACATACATACATACATACATACATACATACATAAATACATACATACATACTGCAATGGTGCAAATTGTTTTGGAGATAATTTCGCATACATTCTGTCGTGGTCAGTGTGACACGTAACCATTAAGTTTGTTGTATGGGTTAGATTCAACATGATCTATTGACTGCGAGGGATGGGATCGGCTCTGTTTGGGGTATGAACTGAATTTTAATTAGGGTCCGTTTGATAACTGTCTGACAGATATGTCAATGCAATGTCATGAAGCGGTAAATGGCAAGAGCTAAGACAAACCCAGAGAAACTTTTAGGAAAACTGGGGCCATTTGAAACAGGTGTTATAAAATTATATTCTCTACAATAGTTGTACAATAGTTGTTACTAAAGACGGACCAGAGATGATTATTCTGACCTTGATGGGAGTGATAACATTTTTGGCGGGTAAACAAGTAATCCAGATTGGCTAAGCTAAACGAGGGGGTGTTCCCAGACGGAATTCAGGCTTTTAAGAAATACCTCTCACGAAATTAGTAAGTTTAAGTTTCTGAGGTAAACCAGAATTTAGCTTCGAGAATAAAAAACCAGAATTTAGCTTCGAGAATAAGTAAAAAGTACTTTTCTCTCTAAATTGTATATAGGGCGCTTATCGTAAAGTGAGGGAAACGAACGGTGAAAAATTCGGCTTGATAGAAGGTTGCAAGTATCGAAAAAGCACAAGGTTAATCTCAATTGCATATAATAAGTGTTTAATGTACGTTTGAAATTATTTATTGAATTTATTCATTTTAAATTCATACATTAATTTTTCCTTGCAATCAGGAAATAGTCGTGCATGTTACACGATTTATGTATTGTAAGAATTCCATACAATATTTCGTTGCTATGAATGAGTTCGGATTTATTTTTATGTAATAGAAACTACGTATCATAAAGACTTCACGCATTTCTCCTGATACGTTTGTGAGAAGTAATTATCTGTCTTAAATGATATATATCATGTATGCTAAGAATAGATTTTTCTATGTCTGGAAATGTATGTCAATGAATCGCTAATTAGCAAAGTAACATTGTTAGATTGCATACTGACCATAGCTTTGTTCTGCTGAATTACGATAGATGATATCTGATGTAAAAGAGAGTGGAAATCTTATTTGATCCAAGGAGAAAAAAAAAAACCTGACATATAATTAGGCTGGGTATTATATTTTTATTTTGAAGGAAAAATAGCTGCATATGGTGACACGAAGAGGAGAGAGAGAGAGAGAGAGAGAGAGAGAGAGAGAGAGAGAGAGAGAGAGAGAGAGAGAAGGAAAAGAAATACGGAAACGCCGCCCTAACACCAGCAATGATTTGGAAAAGACCGGAAGCACCAGTGATGCTGATATGCCAGCAATTTGAGTTCGATCAGCGATGAAATTTGTCCTATCAGTTTAACAGAACGGCTAATGAAATTTAGTCTAAATTTTGTAACTCAATTTCTAAGGGAAAGTGAATCATTCAAATATCATGCTAAATTTTATTTTGTTTATTTAATTAAATAATTTTTTATATTTTATATACTGGAGCTCGTGTTTTCTATTCTATATCTCTGCTCAGATCTCTGTTATTCCATCCGTTAATTTCATACTCTGTTTTATTGTTTACTCGATCCGGACAATAAAACCGTGGTTGATCATCTCCTAGATAACGATAACCTTTGCACCATTAGGAGCCAGGGATCTTTCACATCGTCCCACCACCTCCTGATACATGCATGCATACGTACATACATACATACATACATACATACATACATACATACATACATACATAAGCACATATGTTAAATTAACATGAACAGTTTCCAAAACTCTGTGTATACACAGAATGAAACAAAGCAAGAAATGCAAATCGATCTAAATAAAGAAGCATCTTTTTAACATATATATTTTTTTTTTGCGGGGGGGGGGTAAAGTTGTGGTCTACAATTCACCGTTTTATCCAGGTTCTTTTTAAAATCATCATTTTTTTTAAATTCAGAAAATGGAATGAGATGGGCATAACTATTAGGATAGAAAATTCCTGATTTAATGTATACTATCAGGCTGAGTGCTTAAACTACTTTATTTTCTCAAGCATTCTTGATATCCTTGCTTGTTTGTCTCACTCCAGAACGGACATGTGTTGTTAGCACGATGTCCGTATTGTTTATTGCAGATGTGGTAAAATAATTCTTCACTTTTAATTGCCAACTTCAGTTTTCAATATAAGCCTTGGAAATTTAGTGCACGAAAACAAACTTTGTAATAGTTGTCATTTTTGCTGCTAGTATTTACTGTAATTTAATATCAGTTACGCATATCTTTCAATCTCTTTTATTCTGATCACTTTTAGGTACCATATATATATATATGTTTTGTTTTTTTTCAATTTAAACGCATATAATGGAGATAATCTCAAGCTCGAGCACAGTTCCGCCTTTTGGAAATATTCGTCCACATGTCTGTGTCTATACATGACAAAACACGGAAAAATCCGTACATAAATCCAGCCTGTCTCTTTTTCAGAAATGCTGATCCAGATTCAGATTTGGTGCTTGCCAGCTATCGGTTGTCTGATATTGGTAAATAAGGCTTCTTTCATCATCGGCATTCTTATCGTTCCCACCCATCCCGTCTATGTCTCTGTTTGCTCGGTCTTTGTCTTTATCTCTGTCTTGTTTCACTTCTCCGTTTCGCATGAAAACTTCGTAGAATTTCTTTTTGAATTCATGTCAAAAATGTAAGAATCCCGAAGAAAAATATCCGTTAAATTTGTAACTTTATTATTGGTAGCACAAAGCCAAAGATGTTTGCCAATAAGATTACCAAATGAAATAATGACTGGTATTTCTGATTTAAATCTATTCCAGCAGTGGATGGACAAAATGTTATATGCAATTGGGGGGGGGGGGTTGGCAGCATACGATTAGTTGTTAAATTTCATACATTATGTGCATTGTATTTTTGCTAAACGGGCATGTATAGCAATAGAATGCACTTTGCTTTCCACCCAGCATGGCATATAAAATGGAATTAAACTATAGGAGGCTATGAGGAAGTATGAAAGACACAACACAACATGACCATAAATTACTAATATATACCAAGGCAAGTATCAACATGCTAACAGTATTATAATGTAACGTGGTTGACTGTTGTGTTGTAAAGGACCATTTATATACTCGGTTAAAAGTCGAGTCCAACTGCAAACTGCACAGACCCAGATCCGCCGTCGCATAATGCGGCGGCAAATATGGGTCTGTGCAGTTTGTTCGAAGTAATCAGTGGAATCAACGACATATATCCTGTTCTGCAGGTGCATTATCCTATGGCAGATCAGGATCTTTGTTGTTTATAGTTTGGCTTGACATAAGCTAGAACATACGGGTAAGATGTCATCCCGTACTGACTTCATCAATGAAAGAGTGGTTATGATGTAGAGGTGGCAGCACCATGATAGAACTTTGTGCAAAATAGACACAGGTTAAACCTAAACTCCCTAATATGTGGCATGTTCGTGGAGAGGCCTGCGGCTGTTATGTGAAATTAACTTCTTGTCGAAAATTTCCTACATTCAGGGGCGTCTCTAGCTTCCATTGGCGCCCTAGGCAAACTATGCAATCGCCGCACCCCACTCCCACCCCCGATAATTTCTCCTTAAGCATGGCGTCCCATTTAAATTGGTGCCATAGGCAACCCGCCGTGTTCGCATATATGAACGAGCCTCCCCTTCCTACCCTGTTTTGTATATGAATATATACGACACATAAAATACCCACAAAGATCAGATACGTGCAAAAATTATCCGTACTCATCCCAGAGCTCGTCATGTGTTTGTTGTTCATAAATTGCGTAAATACCGTTCCCTGGAATATTGTCTTGTCTGACACAATACGAATTGTCTATATCGGAAATTACCATCTCACTAATAGCTAGATTTATTGACAGGTAATACATTCCTGAAAGAGTTAACTGTCACGATCATAAATATTACAGTAATTTATTCGGCGTTTTAAGTTGCTTTGCCAGGATGACGGTGATTGGTATCGGAGACGTCCCGAGCTACGTATGTTATTTTGAAGCGGACGGTGGATATCTCTCTCTCTCTCTCTCTCTCTCTCTCTCTCTCTCTCTCTCTCGTTCCTGTTTATCACAGCAATATAATCTCACCGTTAGACATGGATTTAAGTGAATGAATGACACCATTTGTCATTGATGGAATCCATTAAGATCGACAGAATTTCTCAACGCCGGGTGTTCTCAATAAATACAGTGTTAAAATTCTTCTACACTCCGTGCAATATTTTGCTTGCCATTGTAAGAGGTTTGCCACAATTATAAGAAAAAATGTTACGACTGTTTGAATGTTTAGAAGTCATTTAACAAATGAAGAATTAGAGCCATGCACATAAGATACAGTATTTTTAGATATGTGTTAAGAGATAAGAGACATAAATGGTCTAAATCGTATTCCAGGATAAAGAGAATTTTTTTGTAGCAAAAAATAAAGTTCATTAGTAACAATTAAAATTTAAGTAGAAAAGAGGAATGTTTTTACATCGTTCCGGAAAGAACAAATGAAGGAAGTACTTACTAAAAGAATTACCACCTTAATGCCAACAGGAAACTTAATATCTAAATCCAGCTCAATTATACGACCATCACTTCTACGTGTAAAACGATTGGTACTGTTATAAAAAGGGAAATATGGCACTTAGAATAGAAAACAATGTCTGAAATATTTACTCCACGTTTATACGTGTATACGAAACCCGAAGAAATTTTCATGAATTTATACAGTTGTGTTATAGTACCATGTAATTAGCCTGGATGTAATGCCTCATGAATTACAGACTGATTTAACCTGGTCGTGGCCCCTAAAGAAAACAATTTTTCGTCAGGAAATAGCGCATTGTGGTTAATTTAGGCAACCTAAGAAAAAGAAAACCTATCTCTGCCCATTTCAAACTAAACATCAATCTCCATCACAATCCAGCAGGCCACACAGTTTTTCTTGTAATGTTTTGACGCCTTTTTGTTCCGATTCATTGCAAGTTCACTACCCTACGAAACAGCAGGTGTTGTAGAATTCTTTGTCAAGAAGGTATTTAATGCAAAGTCCATCTATTTTTGTCCACAGACATGACCCCTTGATGATGTATAAAGGTGCGTTTAGATTCAGTAACGCTGAAGAGCTATTACTTATTTGTAGTGCATTTAAAGACTCATGGTACTAATTATATAAAAATAAAATGCGAACCAGTGTAAAAATGGTGAATATAAAATAGAGAACAACCGGGAGTAAGCTCTGCTGCCATTTGCTTTAGTCATCAACCACTGTCTTTTAACTACTGTGTATGATGTGATGGTAGCGTTATGACGTCATACTATGTATAGGCCTTACTTCCGACCACTCAGTAAACAAGATGTCACTATTTAAATCTCTGAAATTGACGAAATTATACAAATTTAATGGCTATCGCCATACATTCTAATTTTTAACTGTCGCTTCGGATAACAGCATGCATCCGAATACGTTCTATTTTAGCATCAACTGTGGCTGGATCTGTCTATGTGATTGAATGTCTCATTAGAAGTGCATTTGTTTCCATGACAATTTGATATTAGTTTCAGTTGCAGTTCAATTTTATTGCAGCAATTTTTTGTGTTCGCACCTCTTAACTATGTACTAGTCGGGTTTCGTTTTGTGCTAGTCTGTTGGGAATGCCAGAAGCTGAAAGATATAAAATATTGCAATATCTTCAGAATGGTGGCAAGGAATTCAAACTTTTCCTGTCACTTATTACATTTTAAGCAGGATAACCGTGGAAATTAGTTCGTCCTATCTTTTGCAACCTGTTGTCTTTATAGTTATCGAAGTACAATATTAAGCTTGATTATCGGAAACAAACAAAAAACATCAGCAAGTCGAAGATTATTAAGAACATGAATGAAATCGCAAATATTGGAGAGAAGAAAACATAACATTATATTACCAACTCGTAAACAATGATAGTTTTTGATAGTGGCCATAAATTCGGTACCGTTTATGTATGCTAGACGCTTTGTATCGACCCGTCTGATCGGTGAGATTGATGGTCAGACCTTGACCTAGCAAGTCCTAGACGATTCAAGTACTGATATTCAGGAGATGACCTGCAGAGTGTTACAGTTAGATGGGTATTTACGTCTTACTTATATTAAGCCAAATAGTGTAAGTCGGCAGGCGGAATATAATCGGATTTATGATTCTTAACTTCGAGTAGGAAACATTGCTTTTATTTGCCTATTTATTAATCATGTAAAACATTGACTCTGCTAGTTTATGATTGTGTAGACCCAGGGTCTCAAACGCACGGCCCGCAAAGCAGTAACATGTGGCCCGCAAAATGATTGGCGTCACAAGGTGTCATGAGAAATGACAAAGGTGGTGCGGCCCTTGGGCATTGAAAATGCCCTCATGCGGCCCTGAAGGTGGTTTGAGTTTGAGACCCATGGACTGTAGACTAAGTAGACAACATTTTTAATCAATGTATTCATGACAAGCGGGCAAAGTTTTCCGATCTCTGTCAATCCACTAACTTTGATAACTTAAAATGTTCCTTATTTTCTGAAGAAGCACACACACACACACACACACACGCGCGCGCGCGCGCGCGCACGCACGCACGCACACACACACATACACACACACACGCAAACTGATTGGTTTAAGAACTATTAAGAAACATGGACCATTTTGGCATGATTTGTCTTCAGTGCAGGAAACATTTCAAAACAATTATTTCAACATGCGAATTAAATGCTGGAAAGGTTATATGGATTCCATGTGTATTAGAGCCTCAAGTTTACCCGGCACTGAAGTTCTTGATGTCGATGGAACATCATGTCCGGTTCATGCTCTTCATTTGCCCATGGAAAGTTTAGGTCGCACATTATTTAGGACACTAAGTGACGAACACATCATATCAATATGGAAGCAGTTACAATGAGTTTTGTACGTATTATACTATTAAAAACAATTATGTAAAGACTTTTCTGACCCAGATTATCCCACACAGAGTATCCCACACAGATTATCCCGCACAGACTCTAATCAAATGGTTTACCTCCGACTGGTCACTGATTTTACTTTAGACAATAAAACGATAGAATTGTGTGTCACGTCCGATAATTGAAATAAATAATACTATCTTGAATACAGTTGAGGCCAGGTGTGCATGTGGATAAAATATCTTAAAAATGTTATTTGAAACCAAGTTTCTACTGCGGGTGTTTATACTTCTTTTGAGGGTGTCTTTGTCCAGGCAATCTTTATAAATGACATTATTTATTGCAGGTCCAAGTCGACCAATGTCTCCGCCGTGTGGGTATGTCTATTTCAGTCATATTAATGCTTAACATTTCCCTCCAATTTATTGTATAAATACTGACCATCATTAAAACAAGAGACATGGGTGTATATGGTAGTTTTAGTTTAAAGGCTTTTAAGCGGTCAGATATGGTAATGTTAGAAACAAATTTTACATAGTTCACACATCTGATACTGATAAAGATTCTGACCCATATAACTTGGAGTCTGTATTTGTCATCACTGTAAAGCAAGAATTTATACTGTTAATGAACCCTAAATTTGTCTACATTCTGTAGTTTTGATGAATTATTGCCCTGGTGTAAAACTACCAATCTGTTCTGTGCAAAGTGCAGTCGTCTTGAGCCCTAGCTTGGGTGAACCTTAAAAGTTGGTTAGGAATCTACTTTGTGTTGGATGTTATTGTTTGCAACTTTGTAACCCGTAACAATTTTGGTGGCAGCGGTGGGATAGCAAAATTGCTGGAAATTTGACAGTAACATTAAAACAGCACAAGTACCAAAGTTTTGTCTGAGTAGTGTAGCTGCAAATTGCTGTTGGATATACTCTGTAACTTTGTGAGTGTGATTTATGTTAAGCCAAAGATAAACAAAATAAGGATTGAAATGGCGACCCAAGGTAGCATTATCGATGAGGAAGTAGGAACGATTGTTGAAGAGCACAGCATTGCAAGTGATAGAACCAGAAGGAAACAACAAACAAATTTGATTCAATTTACAGATATTGAAGGAGATTTCATTAGTGAAGAAGCAGATGATATGGAAATAGAGGAAGAGCATCCTGTTAGAAAAGTAAAGAAAACACAGAACAAACTAAAAACATCCAAGGACACCAACAAGCAAACTGAACGTGACCGGTTGGAGTTAGAGAGAGAATGCGCAATTGAAAGTCAAAAATTAGATCTTGAAAGGGGGAAGTTGCGAATGGAGCACAATCTTAAACTTAAATAGCTGGAGTTAAAGATAGAAAGAGTGAAACATCAGAAAGACGTAGATAAAACGAATGACAGCCTCCCCTTCAAAGTCAAACTTCAAACTTACAATCATCTAGCGAAAGAAGATATTCTTACATTTCTCTTGGAATTTTGAAGCCGTGGCTGATCATGCAAAATGGGGTGAAGAAATGAAAACACTGCAACTGAGAACGCTGCTTACAGGAGAGGCAAGAGAGGTAGCACAGCAAACAAGCAAGAGCTATGTTGAGCTAAGAAAGGCCCTGATAAATAGGTCTGGGAAAAGACCTCACGAATATTTTAGCCAGTTAGCATAAGAAGGGATGCTAACGAAACATACAGAGGTCTGATGTCACGTATAGAGCAGTATTTAACACGGTTCATTGATAGTCGTGATCCACATAGATGTTTAGCAGATGAGTACTTCTTGAAGGCTCTCCCACCAGTGCAGGCCCAGTGGATAAGGCGCAATAAGGGCAATGGGTCTGTTGTCGATGCTGCTGAGGACTACGTCTTGCCCATCATTGACAGCAAGTTCGACCCTAAGCACAGCCGACAACAAACAAATAACCAAGCATCAAGTTCACCTCAGTCCAAGAAAACTGGTTTGATAGAAAGCTCCTATGGAGACAAAAAGTGCTATAAATGTCACCAACAGGATCATGTTTTGGGTCATTGTCCTAGCAGAAATAAACAAAATCAAGCAACCTACTTTGTCCAGAACACCATTGGTGAACGGTTAATAAATGTTCCTGGAACAGTAAACAACAAGGAAGTATTGTGTGTTAAGGATACAGGTGCAGAAATGACCTTTGAAAAGCGAGGACCTTGTCGGTAAGTCATGTATCTTTGTAGGGCAGAACCTGAACCTCTACACCGCCTTTGAACAGCCTTTTGAGGCGAAATTAGCCAATATTATAATTATACACGCCATACTACATGGGTCATATCCAGGTTGGACTGGTATCTGACTTGGCAGCATGTGGAGGGGGGTTTGGATTGATTTGATTGGCGGATTGTACCTTCTTACAAGGTGTCCGCTTTATTGGGTTATCGTTATCTAGAGGGTGATCGCCCTCGGTGTTGTTGCCCGGATCGAGTAAATATTAATATCAAGTGTGAAACTTATAGGTGGAATAAATAAAGATCTGAGCAGATATATAAAACAGAATGACACGAGCCCCCGTACATGAAAGACAACAATTTAATCAATTACATAAACAACTGTGATAATGCATTACATTAGGAAGATACACTTCTTTTTGAAATAAATCATTCACGGAATTTCAAACACAAATATACTTATATAAATAGCCGATCTGTTTCAAATGATAGAATTCGTTCATCATAGAATCGAGTGAACGATCGAAGTCATTGCCTTGTACAACTTCATAACCTGCTTATTTCCGGTTCATTCCAACTTCACTGTGGCTGTTCTTCTTGGTCCTTTCCACCTTTTTTCTTCTCCAAACTCTCTATTGTCTCGCCTTTTTCGGCCCACGAACTTTGTGTGGGTTGGTGGATACGTAAGTACGTAGATACTTGGATAAGTAGGTACGTGGATACGTCAGTGGAGCTATTTCCCCTTTCAAAATAAACAGAGAAGCAACCTAAATCTCCAATCAGACATCCTACTGAGAATAGATCATTACTCCTCTCTCGTTATGTCAGATTTCGGCCTATCGGAATTCAAACAGATACCAAAGGCTATCTGGTCAAGCCAAACATGGCAGACCATAAACAAACCTAGTTTCATAAGAGTAATGTACTTCCTAACGGCTATTTCAACACTGACTCACATTAACATCACACGAGACATAACAGTTCCGTTCTCGTCTCAATTACACAAATGAATGAATGAAATTCATTACATGGCTTAACTACGTTATTTTCAGCGAATACACACATTCAATTCTTTATCGTACGTGAAATCATCTAAGGTCGGTGAATTCACACGGATTTCTCCTAACTCATATCAACTAAGGTAAGGCATGACATTCTTAGAATACCTGTTCCTACAACAATCAAGACAACAAATTCAAAGAATTCGTCAAACTTATATAAAGAAGATCATTGTACGGATTTAGATAGATGAACTCAACACAGTTGTATTCATATCAAGAAAACTGATCTACGAATTTAAACAAGTAAATTCATGCAAATATGAACAAATAAATCCAAGCAAATCGTTATAATGGTATTAACGGATTACATGAGATTGACACAAATACCTTGTGCTTTCAAGCTTTGCTCGCTTCTACCGCCAGAATTGTCCGTCGACTTTCCTGAGATCTGGTCCCTTGGATAATTGTTTTACGAGAGAATTTCTTCTAAATTCAAACTCGGAGTCTCCTATATTTTGTTTTTCTCTTGCAGAAAAACGTAGACTGACTAAATGTTTGTGATGGGGCATATTAAAACCAAGAAATTTTGTGTGGGAACCATGCCCCTTATTTAGCGTAACCAATCCGGATTAATTCTCTACCGCCTTTTATAACTAGGCGCCAAAATTGCGGTCCGCCTGACCTCTAGATTTCCAAATATTGATTTCTGGACAATTTGAACTCTGACATTTTCGATACAAAGATCGAAGTTAACCTTTTTCCTTCCAGTCTGCCGGACTGTTAAATAAACGAAGGCTTAATTAAGAATCACTTCCTCTCGCGACAGACATAAAAGATCCTTGCAGTATAGCGATTTAAACACGCACCTGTCCCCAAAAATCTAATTAATCATTCACCTGCCGAAATTAATGTGCTCTTTATAGATTGTCAGAAATGTGCACCCTTACATAGGCCCCCCACCCCCTTGAAGAGTAAAATCAGGGATTTTTACTCTCCAAATGTTTGGAGATGTGATCTGATTCACTTACACGTCCTCAGGTGAACCCTTCACCTCAGACGTCCCTTGTCTACGTAAGCAGTCAGCCCCTAAATTCTCGTTGCCCTTAATATATCGTACCTGGACTTGGTACTGCTGTAGAAATAATGACCATCTCATTAATCGTCCATTGGTCAACTTAGCTTGAGCTAAATAGGCGAGCGGTTGGTGGTCAGTTTCTAAAATAAATTTTCGTCCATACAGGTAACGTTGGAATTTAGATATCCCAAAGTTAATTGCCAAGCATTCTTTCTCAGAGACCGAATAATTGCGTTCTGCAGTTGACAATTTCCTACTACTGTATGCAGCTGGGAATAAGTTTCCATCATGCGTTTTGTAATAGCACTGCCCCTAAACCTTTATCACAAGCGTCAGTACGTAAGACAAAATCTCGTGTCACATCAGGCAATTTCACTACTGCGTCTGACGTCAGTCTGTCCTTCAACCTCTGAAATGCTCGTTCACATGTATCTGTCCATATAACTTTCGTCGGAGCTTTTTTCCGCGTCAAGTCAATCAATGGGCTAGCAATAGTGCTGAAGTTAGCAACATAGCGACGATAATACCCGGCCAGTCTCAAGAAAGATCGAACTTCCGTCTTAGTGGTCGATCGTACTGCGTCCCTAAGTTGGCCGACCTTTGAACTATCTGGGGTTAACGTGTCTTCGCTGAGGGTATGACCTAGGTAGGTTAGTTTCTTAAACCCTACATGGCACTTAGATGGTCGTGCGGTCAGTCCTGTTTGTCGAAGTCGCTCTAAAACGTCTTTCAGCAAAATGATATGATCATCCCCAGTAGCTGTCGCTAAGAGTAAATCGTCCATGAAGTTTGAAACTCCAGTCCCCCTTAATAGTTCAAGTAAGTCTCGCATCATACGCGTGAAGACACTCGGCGCATTCTGGACCCCGAATGGCATGACTACCCACTGGTAGGTCCCATCTGGAGTTGCGAAGGCAAGTTTTGCTCTGTCTTCATTTCGAACTGGAATTTGTCAGTATCCCTTAGACAGATCGATTTTCGATAAATACTTCGCGTTGGTCACCCCGGCAAATATGGACTCAGGATCAGGTAACAGTCCTACCTGGAATTCCGTGATCCTGTTTAATTTCCTGTAATCGACGCAAAATCTATGTGTACCGTCTTTCTTCGGTACCAACACAACAGGAGAGCTATACGCCGACTCAGCTGGTTCTATAACTCCCAAGTCTATCATAGTTTGAATTTCATTTCGGACAGTTTCTAATTTCGCATAGGGTAACGAATATGATTTCAACTTCACTGGCTTCTCGTCCAGTAGCTTCAGGGTGAACTCCTCCAACTCCGTGTTGCCAGGTCGTTCTGTCAAGACGCTTGAGCAGTCTTGGAGTAATGACTCCACTTCCTTACGTTGCTCTGACGTTAACGTAGGTTTCTTCCCTCGTCAGAGGACAACTGGGGAGTACTTCTGCCTCTCCTCCGTTGTCGTCGGGTTCTTTAGTCACAACTGTAGCAACCACGAACTCTGTGGGTGTCTCTCTTTCACTGTAATGTTTCAGGAGCTTTACGTGGTACAGCTTCTCCTTGTCTCCTACCCAGATACGGTAGTTCTGCCCACCCTTTTTCTCCGTTACCACGAATGGTCCCCTCCATGAGACTTGAAGTTTGTTGTGCTCTAACGGCAGCAAGAACAACACCTTGTCACCCACCTCGAAGTGACGTTCCTTCGTCCTTTTATTGTAATATTTGGCTTGACACCCCTTGCGGCACGGAGATTCTCCTGAGTCAATTTAGAAACCTCTTCCCGCCTGTTGCGGAGATCAACAACATATTGGTATGTTGTTCGCACTTCCTCGGATGCTTGTTCATCCGACCATAACTGCTTTAAT
The DNA here is from genome assembly GCA_016617855.1 of Megalonaias nervosa. Lineage (NCBI taxonomy): Eukaryota > Metazoa > Mollusca > Bivalvia > Unionida > Unionidae > Megalonaias > Megalonaias nervosa. Next base: position 26,294 of record JAECUM010031120.1, read on the forward strand.
ACAGCCATGGGTCCCCTAACTGTCCTCCCATAGACTAATTCGAAAGGTGAGAAACCCAAGCTAGCCTGTGGTACTTCTCGATACGCAAAAAGTATCACGGGAAGGTATCAATCCCAATCCCTGGGTCGACCTTCACAGAGCTTCTTCAGAGCCTGTTTCAATGTTCCATTGAAACGCTCCACCAAACCATTGCACTGCGGGTGATACGGGGTAGTTGTCAGGCGTCTAATAGACAGTAATCTGTTTACCTCTTCCATCACCTGGCTCACAAACTGCGTCCCCTGGTCAGTTAGTATCTCCTCAGGGACACCAACTCTCGACCAAACTCCTAGCAAGGTCTCAGCCACTGTGACTGAGTCAATGGTTTTAATTGCCACGGCCTCAGGGTACCGGGTGGCGTAATCTACTATTGTTAGTATATAACGATTACCGCCTTCTGCCGCCGGCTTTATCGGACTTACTAGGTCCATCGCCACCATCGAGAAAGGTTCGTCAATCAGTGGGGTGGTTTCTAGTGGCACTGGGCGATGGGTGGTCTTAGGTGCAACCCGCTGACACTTGTCACACGTCAAACAAAACCTCCGAACATCCCCGTACACACTTGGCCAGTAGAATTCCCTCAATAACCTCTCTCTGGTCTTCGCCACGCCCATGTAGCTTCCAAGCAGACCCTCATCTGCCAGCCTAAGCACTTCTGCTCGCCTCGCTATGGGCACAACAACTTGTTTAAACGTATCGGTCCCTTTCCTGGCGTACCGGTACAAAATACCGCGTTTCGTCGCGAGCTTCACCTCGCCGTCTGGCTATTTCTGTATGGACCCATCTTTTGCGTACCTGCGTACCTTGTTGAGAGACAAATCTTCCTCTTGAAGTTTCCTCAACTCGCCAGGTAGCAGATTGTCTATGGGAGAAGTCGTGGGTCTTAGCGGCTTTGACCCTGAATTTCGCTTCATAGACCTCGTCTCAACGGACCCCAATTGTACAGGTGTACACGTCCTAGGGTTAGGCTGTGGCAACACATACCTACACCCTAATATTACGTCATGAGACAGTCCCGACAAACACGCTGCTTGAATTCGTCCCATTGCATACGGCCAATCAAGATCAATGTTAACGACCCGGAGCGAATCTTTCGTCCGGTTAGCAAACTGGACTTCAACCGTCTCGCCGGTGTAATCTCGAGGCTTGACATATCTACTATCTACCAAGGCCGGATAACTACAACCGGTATCAGACAGCACGGTTGCCCTCTCACCATTAACCGTAGCTACCGCTGTGTTAGTCAACTCCACTGTTTTCTGTTTCTTAACAGTATTCGGAGTCACCGAATTAATCGTTGTCGGACGATACTTCCTACAGTCCTTAACGACATGGCCTGGTCTGTTGCAACCGTAACACACCAGCTCACTTTTCCTCCTCGTGGTATCCTTCTATGCCTCCTGAGTCTTCCCCCCTGGCCTCCCACCATTCTGACCATTCCGTCTTTGGGGTGCCACCTCAGTGGTCTTTCTATGCTCACCGATGCCAGGTCGGTCCCTGCCACCCCAGGTGGTTTGACGCGAGTGCGCGCTCTCACAGCGCTCTGCCATCACGCTTATATCATCCAAGGTTGAGAATTCACGCTCCGCTAAGAACACTATTAAGCCTTTTCTGTATGTACTTAAGACGTGCTCTTTCAAAATTTCCTCGTGTATGCCTTCATACGTTAGCGCGGTACCAGTCATTTTCATCCATTTATAAAAAAAATTACGCGTACGCGGTTATGGAATTACGCGTGCGTTTCGGTAGCTCTTTTCAAAAGAGTTTCCGAAACGTTTCCCCCGACAGGTCGTAGTGCCGTAGTAGCGCTTTCTTCAGAGCGTCGTAGTCGTCTACCTCGTTCGGTGTCATATTATGGTAGACGTCTTCCGCGGCTCCATGTAAGAAAACCAAAACATTGATAGCCCACTGGTCTTTGGGTAGCTGATGAACCAGTGCCAACTTTTCGAACTGCATCAAAAAGTTGTCAATGATTTCGTCCCTGTCGTTGAACATAGGCATGGTGATCTGTATTAGTCGTCTGTCTTCAGATCGCCTACTTGTGGGTCCTGAACGTTCATTCAGGTCTTCACCCCTTCTGGACTCTGCTTCGATCCTCAGCCTCTCCATGGCTAACATATGTTCGCTTTTTCTAGATTTTTCTTCGGCCTGCAATCTAGCTATTTCGAGCTCTTGTTCGCGTTCAGCTGCTTGTCTGTCTTTCTCTCGTACCGCGGCTAGTTGCTCCTTGTGTTATCTAACACTCCGCTCAACAAATTCAGCTAATTCGTCCTTACCAATCGACTTAAATTCTCTAACTAATTGTCTGTCTGTCGCCATCCTGGTCTACTTGTACCGTGACACAAGAATTAAGTTCTTTACCTACACTCAAGTTTTACTGCCCTACTCGAAAATAACCCCACAAGTATTTATCATACTTCTAGTATGGCCCTACTCAATTAAATCAGACTATTCCTTGCACCAACAATCAATAAACGGGCAGTACACAGCTGAAATGTCTCCCCAAATTCAGCGTAACGCTTACACACTAAACAAGGAGTGATTACTACTGCGGGGTTGGCCTAAATATCTCTTCTCTCAAGAGAATACAAAGGTAATAATTCTTCACTTTCACTACTTAAATTTAGAATACGACCCGAACAGCAAGGAATGTGCCTCAATCTCTTACAATATTTTCATCAAAATATGAAAAGAAATGGCAAGAAAATTGCATGCACAGAATTTATAAAAATATAAGCAGACAATGATTCGATTCACTCTGATCGCTATTTCTTGACAAGTACTATTGAAATTATCAATGTTTAGATACTTATTCTATTCTATATTTGCTCAGACTCTTTACTCGAATAAAATGTTCTGATCCCGGACAAGCCCCCACTTCCATTCTGCCGGACTGTTAAATAAACGAAGGCTTAATTAAGAATCACTTCCTCTCGCGACAGACATAAAAGATCCTTGCAGTATAGCGATTTAAACACGCACCTGTCCCCAAAAATCTAATTAATCATTCACCTGCCCAAATTAATGTCCTCTTTATAGATCGACAGAAATTTGCACCCTTACACAGCACAAGCGCTGCAGGGTATGGTCATTCTACGTAGGAAAAAAAGGGACTATGGTAGTAACAAGGAACAAGGCAATGGCGCGGAAAGAAGAAGCTGAAGAAAGTGTAAGAAAAATAAAAGAATGTGGGGTCCGATCCAATGAACTGGACGATGTCCATCTTGATAGGCTATTTTCGGACGAAGATAGTGATCATGAAGACTAAGATGACATCCATCGTGAAGATGAGGCTGATAACAAGAACCTGTCGCTTGATCAGCTGCACTATGTTAATGTGGAATTTATTTCTCAGTATCAAAATAATTACAGCTCGTTGGCTGGTGTGAGAGAAAAGGCTCTGCCATCTGAAAGTGAAGCAGAAGGCGTGGACAGCGCATTTTTCTGGGAGCATGGAATTTTAAAACGGATGTGGAAGTCGTCGGATGGAGAAAATTATGGAATCCTATTAGTTTTGCCACAGCAGTTACGTCAAGCAGTGATGGGGTTGGCACGTGGTAGACCACTTGCTGGTCATCTAGGAAGGGAGAAAACGAAGGCAAGAATAACAACCGCATTGTATTTGCCAGGAATGTTTGGGGATATTCAGAGGTACTGTTAGGCCTGTGACATCTGTCAAAAGACAGCAAGGAGAACAGGGAAGGAGAAAGCTCCAATGGTGTGTCCAACAATTGTGTCTGACCCTTTTGTTAAGATTGCGATGGATATCGTTGGCTCACTACAGCCACCCGGTATCCGGAAGCAATTCATTGAAGGACATTGATGCCAAAACAGTGGTCAACGCTTTAATTGGCCTATTTAGTCGGGTTGGGATGCCTAAGAGTATCCTTACAGACCAAGGGACCAACTTCACAAGTACTCTTCTAAAAGAACTCTACAACGTGTTGAACATCACGGGGATAACAACCTCTCCTTATAGGCCACAATCCAATGGAAAGGTCGAAAGAGTTAATGGCATACTCTAAGCTGTCTAAGAAACTGCGTTCCACGAACGGTGAAGAGTGGGATGTGATGCTGCCTTACGCTCTGTTTTGCTATAGGGTGGTACCACACGAGGCAACTGGGTTTCGCCGTTAGAGCTGCTGTATGGTTGGCCAGTAAGAGAGCCGATGGAGATTCTTAAGGATCTATTCACCGGTGAGGGTGAGACACAGAAGTCAGTTGTGTAGAACACGTGCTTTCGATTCGCCAGAGATTGGTTAATGTAACTGAGTTAGTGAAAGAAAATCTGACAGAGTGTCACAAGAAAGTTAAATCATGGTACGACAAAAATGCTACCAAAAGGGAATTTAGGCCGGGAGATGAGGTTCTAGTTTTGTTGCCATCCGATGCATCGAAGATGAGGGCTCACTGGAAGGGACCTTATCGTGTCATTCGTAATGTTGATGACGTTAATTACAAGATTAACATTGGTGGTAATCGAGGACAAGTGACCTACCATGTTAACCAATTACGTCAGTACAAGAGAGCTGTACGGTTTTCAGCAACTGTGTATGATGAATTTCATGGAGGAGGACGGACTGACTTCCCAATGGTTAATATGGAGAGTTTCGACAACATCAGTCTGAATGGCAGAATGACGAAAGAACAGCGAGAACATGTGCGAAAATTATGCTCTGAGTTTGAAGACGTGCCAACTTCAAAACTAGGCAAAACCAACTTGATCACTCACAACATTCGAACAACAACATATATTCCGATCACGCAGAAACCCTATCGTATTCCCCATGCAAAAAGGGCTGAAGCCAGAGCTATAGTAGACGAAATGTTACAGCAAGAATTGTTAAGACCGTCTACAAGCCCATGGAGTTCACCAATTGTACTTGTTCAAAAGAAAGATGGAACTCTGCGACTTTGTGTTGATTACAGAAAATTGAACAACATCACACTCTTCGATGCCTATTCTACACCAAGGATAGACGAACTTTTTGAGAAGTTGGGAACTGCAAAATATATTAGCAAACTCGACATGACCAAAGGTTACTGGCAGGTAGCTCTGTCTAAAGAAGCTCAAGAGAAATCTGCTTTTGTGACACCCTTTGGACTTCATGAATTTACTGTTATGCTTTTCGGGATGGAAACTTCACCTGTTACAATTTCGCGCATGATGGACTTGTTGCTGTCCAAATTACGTGATGTTGCATCTTACTTTGATGACATCATTATTTATAGTGAGACCTGTGATGACCACCTTCAGGATCTACGAGCAGTCTTGGAAAGATTGCGAGAAAACAATCTGACAGTTAAACTTTCCAAGTATGACATTGGAAAGGATACTATTGTTTGCCTTGGTCACATTGATGGTGGAGGACAAATTAAACCAGACGACGCCAAAGTCAAAGCTATGGTTGACTTCCCGCTCCCTACAACAAAGAAAGAGGTTAGATCCTTTCTAGGAATGGTGGGCTATTATAGAAAATTCATCAAGAATTTCGCTCAACTCTCGGCTCCGCTTTGTATCCTGAAAAGGAAGGACAGCCAAATGGTGTTACATTGGATGAGACAGCTGTTAAGTTATTCAGTGACTTGAAGAATGCACTTGTAAAGGAACCTATCTTGATCAACTCTGTTTTTGAACGCCCATTTGTACTGCAAACGGATGCAGGTAATAGTAATGTGAGCATTGGAGCTGTTTCGAGTCAGTACAATGACAATAAGGACGAACATCCTACAGCGTATTTTAGCAGTAAACTATTGACCAGGGAGCAGAATTATTCTACAATTGAGAAAGAATATCTTGCGATAGTATGTGCGATAAAATCTCTTCACTACTACTTGTGTGGTGCTCCATTCAGTGTCGAAACTGACAATAACCCGCTAACCTGGCTAAGCCAAAACAAAGGAAAAAACCAACGGCTTCTGAGATAGTCCCTGTGTCTGCAACCATGCGAATTCACGATCAAACACCGTCGGGGAGCAGAGAATGCAAATGCTGATGGATTGTCACGTGCTGGAGTCTAAGACTATGTGTTTTAGTGTTCATTCTTGTTGGACATACCTGAATTAAGACCCATGTGATGATGTGTAGTATATCTTGTGTACTAATTAAGTACTTTCGTAATGCAGATCAGTTTGATTTTTAGTGAATCCAAAATGTTTGTTTTAGATGCTGTGCTAAATGCTGTATTCGTAATATGGAAATATTTAGCGAGCCATTGAATGCTTGCACTGAATATTATTTGATGGAAATATAAATGCCAGGGCGATGCTAGAACTTTTAAATTTCATGAAATAAGGTAATTGCATAGAACTGTATACAGCCAAATAGTGACTCTTCAGTCTTGCTTATCCATCCTTTATAATTTTGTTTGAAAACTAAAGTTTTCTCTTAAGGGAGAAGGTGTTGCCGTCATATTAATACTTAACATTTCCCACCAATTTATTGTATAAATATTGATTATCATTAAGCCAAGAGACATGGGTGTATATGGTAGTTTTAGTTTAAAGGATTTTAAGCGGTCAGATATAGTAATGTTAGAACAAATTTTACGTAGTTCACACATCTGATACTGATAAAGATTCTGACCCACAGAACTTGGAGTCTGTATTTGTCATCACTGTAAAAGCTAGAATTTATACTGTTAATGAACCCTGACTTTGTCTCTATTCTGTAGTTTTGATAAACTATTGCCCTGGTGTAAAACTACCAATCTGTTCTGTATGAAGTGCAGTCGTCTTGAGCCATAGCTTGGGTGAACATCAAAAGTTGGTTAGGAATCTACTTTGTGTTGGATGTTATTGTTTGCAACTTTTGTACACCGTAACAATGTCGAAAATTTAAAGCAAGTGCAGTGTATTCCGTAATGTGTTTACAAGGCATAGAAATCTTACTGCTTTTGTTTACCAGTCACTGAAAAAGAAATGAAACCAGTACCCACCTATTGCCGTGAAATAAAGTTGTAACAAAAATCTGTCTTCCAAATGTAAAAGTTGTAACAAAGCCTAGAACTATGAAATGGTAAATAATAGAAGGCAGTACAAAGTTTATTAGTCGTGTATAAGATATTGTTCTCAATTTAAACCTTCCGAAAATAGACGCCAGTGGGAAGACAAGGTTATTATTTTCAAGTAGATCATTCTTAAGTGTTCTAAATATAACCGCTATGGTTTACAAGACAATACATGGAGCTATTAAATTGTAATGACTTTCGTGTCCGACGTATAAACAGGTATTGAAATCGACCTGTTTCAGTTCCGTTCTTCAGTTCGAATAAAGTGTTCTGTTTCTAGGCATTTCCTGCAAGCTTGTATTTTGATTTCTAGCTACTACGGTTAAATCAACAAAAAGCTTTCTAAATGCAGCATAATAACTTCTATGAACTTGATTGGTCATATAATCACCTCTTGATCTAACCACAGCTGTGTAAATGACGTCATTACATCACAAAGTCCGTGGGTGATACATAAATAGATCGGTTATTAATAATCGCAATGCTAATGAGGAACAATATCTTACAAAACGTGATGAAGCATTAACATATCGGGAATTTCGTGACAGTGAAACGTGTCTGCACGTCTGAAAGGTACATCTGGTACGTGTTCCAAGTTAACAGGAAGCGGTAACTAGACCAGGCGGGGGTGAGAATCAGATGGTGTCTCCCCATCCTTGTATTGTATTTCAGGTTGCTAAGCTATCGACGGTATTCGCCGAGTATTTTGATACAGTTGTGAAGGAATATATATATATATATATATATACAAGCGGCAAGTGTATATATATATATATATATAAGTATAGAGTATATATATATATATATATATATATATATATATATATCTGTGTATAAAATAATTCAAGGGCAATATTTGTTAAAGATGAATTCAGATTTGTCAATGTTTTCGGATGGTCACAGTAAATTCCTTAGATTTGGTCATGCCCCATGTTGGTCGTTTACGATGTATCAAAGGGAAAAGATCAGATGCTAGTCAGTTATGTGTAATATATTACCAAAAGGTATTATGATCCTCAGTCTGTTGTGATTTTGGGAATATATGGCTGCACATTTTCACATCTCTAGGTAGAATTTTATCCTAAAAATTCTTATATGAACATCTATTTGCCTGCCACTTTTAGTGCTCGTGTACATTTTTGAACCACATAAAAACACACAGAACCTTTTTAAAGTTTGTATTTGCACACAAAAATGAAACTTAATTAAATGGATTAGATGAAAGGATTATCTGAAATAAACGGTATGAGAGCAAAAGTTAAGTTTGTTCGATGATATAAAGTGGTTATATATTAGTGAATAAAGAAAATAAACTGCACATTCCATCAGGTTCTGTCCATTTTATACAATGGAAGTATTGGGAATCAGTGAAAGTGTCAATGATGTCATGTCACCGGGTCTCATTGTAATAAAATTTACTCAACATTTCGAGTAACAATGTAACTCCAGATTTCGAAATACTACTCCAAGTGTTCAAATTCAGCACTTCACTTGGTCAGAATATTTCAAGCAAAATTTGGGAACGGCGTTCCCTTACTTTCCTGCCCGTTCCCTTTATTTTGCGCTCGCCATTGTCCCCCCCCCCCATCTGAGTAACATGCGTTCAATCACTTCTTTATTGCGTTCTCTCACTCTCTCACTTCTCTATTTAGCAATACAACACTGTGTCGAGGCATGTTTTATAACGGAATGGTCAGGTTATCAAGCGTAACCTTTAAGTTTCAGATCAAAATGGAATGAATGTTGCTTCTGAGAAACCAGAAAACTGGGCCTCTCCATTACAAAACTCATTCAGGATTGTCAGTAACGAATGTGATCCCACACTTGAAAATCTAACTCAGAATGAGTAAATGCAGTGGTTTGATTGTTAAAAATATAATCAAGTAAGATTATAAGTCCAATAAAACTTCTTCACGGAGGGGCCATTTTATCGAGTGTGTGCTGACCTCTATTGTCGGGTTAAATTGCTTGACACGATGACGAAGAAGAAGAAGAAGATGTAGATATATGTATATACAGATAGGCTGCGTAGTGTCTCGCCGTCTTGTGATATCTTCCAAAACGAGGCTAAATTTCCACGACGCGCCGCCAATGTCTTGAGTATGTATCGAATTTCTTACATCCTAATGGTCTGAAAATTAACTTTTGATGTGATTGGACTGTCTTGTTTGTACGATACTAAAATGAAGATAATACATGAAAGACGATAATAGCGAAATATGTGCTGATGAAACGTCGGTAGTCGTCGTGGTAGTGTAAATAATGTGAAGGTTGATGACAAAGCTATTGACGTTTTTTGTTTTTTTTACTCTAACTGATAATTTTTTTAATATAATTGATAATGGAAGTACTTACTGAACGAACCACCTCTATAATCCAGGCTACGTGTCAATGGTATGGGTGAGGAGATCGATCGCTCAGTCCCAGGTATTGTTGTTGTCTGGGTTTAACACCATTTTACATCGCATGATACATGGGGGACAGTATAACTGGTGGAGGACTTAGAACCCGGCAAAATCCCGGTAAGAACCAATGACCCACGAGAAGCTTTCTCACATAACCACATTGGTCGATCCCAGGACTCACAGAAGAGAGATGGTAGTGATCAGCAATCCAAGGTAACCAAATGTACAGGTGTATCGCGCAATTATGTTGATGGTCAAAATCGTGTTGTTTAAACCAATTTTATTGCTGTTTGTATTTCTCAAATTAGTGATCGATAGTCGAGGTTGTTGTCTTTTGCTTATGATACTATTGATCGTTGTGATGAAGGATGGGAACAAGAAGGAAGAGGAGGAGGAAATAACTTAGGAAAAGTAGTATCGTCAAAGGAGATGGTCACTTTGAATTGTCTTCCTTTTGTTTCCAATGAAGTGTGGTCATGTATTTTCCTCTTCACAAAATAGATGTTATAAACAACGTGGCAATGAAGGATGGCGTTCGTATGACTCTCAGACCAAGGTCTAAGATGACCTGGTTGGTGTAAGAAAGTATAATGGCCAATGTATCACGCTGATGCCACTCGGTGTGACGATACTGGCTGAGACTCACACAAAAATGCTGTCAAAATGTTAATACTTCCAAAATATGCAGTCAACTGAAGTAATTTTAAAAATGAAACCGAAAAGCCAATGATTTGGAGTTTGATTTAATCTCCAGATATAGTTCATATACCTAACCCAAAACAGCCTTTGACTATCCCAGCTTCTTTCTATCATGGTGATCTAGAGGTAAACACCGACATAGTTGTGGTTTCTTTGATTGACATTTCGTCTCATTCATACCTTAATGTTGATATTAGTGCATTCACAATGGCCAACCGATCCGTATTTGTAAAAAAAAAAACAAAACAGAGTGTCGCAGTATCCTAAGAAAACAAACAAGCTTGACAGCAACCTTTAACTTACGATAAAATCAATCATTAAAAACTGGGGGGAATACAACTGATTTCACATATTTCAAATATATCTTAGACCACAAGGTATGGACACTTGATATGATCGCCAACTTGCTTTTTGCAAGAACATGGTATATTATACGTTTTTTTCACTAATGACTCATGAAAAACAGCCAAGCCGAATAATAGCACACCTGTCGAGGCTAAGAATGTGGGAGGAAGTTTCTGAAATTATCTACAACACCTGATAAGTATATTAATGTAGTTATACCACATTTACCCTTTCGGTATGCAAACCGCATATATTCAGATCTAAGACATTGGGTCAAGACTCGAAAATCGTGAACCTTAATTTGCTATTAACACAAGCACCTGTAAACTAAAAGTTTGTTTATTGTTTAATTAGCAAAGACCCATGTTTTAGATCCTGATAATTTAGCAAAATCTAATGTTAATACTGCTAGATGTTGTATTTGAATTGAACGCATCTAACATATAGGTAAGTCGTGTAGTTTCAGCTGCCAGCGGCCATTTTGACCAGTCACTCATTCCCGACATTCCTTCCTTGTTGGTTTTCCCATTTGTTCCGGTCTGCAGGATTGGAGTAATTTTAGTAAAGTGCAGTTGTGCTAATCATGACATCTGAAATACAGCAACGTACGGCAATATGGTAATTTAACGTCTAACATGCCTCACGTGACTTCACTTACATAGATGCAGACTACATGGACTGTTGATACACTAATGATTATCTTTCGAAATAAATAAATTATTCGAAGCGAGTCTAAGTAACTTTTGCATGCACATGAAATTCTCCTGAATAATAAAGTTTCTAAATGTATTTTTTTTTTTTTTTTTTAAATATTGGCTATCAATGCGGCCACATTGAGAATAGAGATAAACGAACTCTTTCTAATATCTATCGAAGGCCCTCAAACGCGTAGTAAAATTAAATTGATGATCTCAATATAGGTCCATGAGTTCTCATGCAAGTTGTAAAAGGCAGGTAGTAATGGGAAACAGGAACCGCGGTGGCTCAGTGGTTAGCGTGCCTAACTCGGGACCAAATGGGTGCGGGTTTGAATCCTCCCATCGGTTCAGCTTAGGTCGGCTACCATAGTATGTACAAACGCTCTTTATTAAATAACCTACTTACGTTACTGTTCAATAAAACATCAAAACCGATGCATGTCCTTTGTCTAAAGTAACCGGTAATATTTTGAAAAAGAGTTAATTGTGTATTTAAATAACGACAGCACGAGTTTATTTCATGTAAATATATTAATTTCAATATCTTCATAGTACTATTAACGCTAATTATATGAAATAGCCAATTAAACAAGCATCTAAATGATAAGGATCTACTGTCTGTTAATAAGATTTCAACACATCATGAACTTAATAAATTAAGTACAGATACAATGGACCTACTTAAATATGCCTTCCATTAGAAATTTGGGCCATTGTTCAAAGACGTATTTAATGGTCCTCTCGAGCGTTTCAAGTGTTCACCATATTGTGCTGACTGTTTAAGCCATATTTCGACGAGATATTCTGGCTATGTGTATACAGTAATACCATACAATTTAGATTCGAAGTTTAGCTCCTATTTTTTTTTAATTTAGTACACGAATAAAGGGTAAACATATAAAGAGGCTTTCTTCACAGCCTTTATGGTACTTCCATTCATTAAATCGCCCACATACAAAACCAGTGTAGTTCTGTGAGCAAACTTATTGACACACTGACGTGTTATTTAAAGAAAACTGCGCTTTATATCTCACAATTTTTGGAGCAAACTATGAATCACAATTTTAATGATTATCGTTAGACAACCAGTGATACGCATACCCATGGGCACTATGGTCTTTCCAAAATATGAAACTTGCAAATTGTGTGAATGTGTCCCGAAAATAAGCCTATCCATAAAGGAGAGAGAATATGGCAGTCACTGTTCGCATGTAAATCGACTTTTTAGCGTATATTTTATCTAGCCAGCAAACTTAGTTCAAAAGCTTTAATTCTTGTGAAAAATGGGTCTTTTTTAATATAAATTCCCCATCATTCTACATTCTGGCTTTGAAATAATAATAATAATAATAATAATAATAATAATAATAATAATAATAGACAATTATACTATTTGTTATCGCTTTCCCCCCAATGAACCTCATTAGATAACAGTTTGACATAGACATACCGTCTATTCACGTTTATACTTCGAGTCAAACTGCAAACTGAACAGACCCAGATCTGCCGTCGCATAATACGCATGATGCGACGGCAGATCTGGGTCTGTTCAGTTTGAAGTTGGGCTTGACTTATAAGCGAGTACGCGCGGTAAACTGACGACTAATCATGTTTGAATGACATTTCCGTTTCAGTTAAAAATAACCACCAACCAAGCGTAGAATACCCATTTATCTCCAGCATATTTGACCTTTGATTTTCAAAACATTGAATAATAAACAAAGTGTATATTTTTGTTGCTGAATGAAATACATTATTGTTTAAAACCTGATTTTTTTTTTTATTCATACGCTCTTTTCAGGTCATTGTATAGTTTGATTTATTTGTAAGAGCACCGAGATAAAAGTATGTGTCTATCCTTGTTCAAGTGTCTGGTGAGTTAAAACTATTATTTAACATGATTCATTGTGACAGATTTCCTCATATAAACGGGAAAATGTTGATATTATCTAGCAATTAATAATAATAATAATAATAATAATAATAATAATAATAATAATAATAGAGCGGAAGAGTGATAATAATAATAATAATAATAATAATAATAATAACAGCAACAGCTGCAGTACGATATTGATTTGCACAAAATGGCCACGCATCAGGGGTTCAGTCAGACTGACAGTCATTCATTGACTTTCCGAAATTCTGACTGTCTGAAAGCATTAAATAAACAGCACGTGTACAAAGTATTAACGATAAATTAGCAGTCCATCATTACGTTTACTTAGTATCCTAATTCGTGGGAACTGAGGCACTCAAGACAGCTGTGGTAAAATGCAGATACCATGCATAAACTGTTATACGGTTTTTCACATCAATATGGCATAGCCCTATAAACGGACTTTATTAGTCATTTATCAGTTAAAAAGAAAAAATGAAAGACTAGTATTCTCTAATAGGTACAGCATCGACCTCGTATGTAAGAGGTTTGGGGGTTCGAATCCCGGCTGAGCCATCGTTAGATCAATGAAACCTAAATCAATTGATGGCATCAAGAGCTGCCTCGCTTGATGCTCAGCATTAAATATTTTGCTTGGACTGGACAGAGTGGGCAAGATAAAACTTGCAAGGGAAGATTTAAGACACTCCCGCCTCCATGAGTCTTCCTACCTATGGGTAAAACAGGGCGTTGGTAACATGACATTCAGAGCGGAAGCCTTCCAAGTTGAAGCCAGCTGCCAGGGCGGAAGGGTTCCAAGAAGAACTCAACAGCCACATATACGAGACCAGGGCGAGCCATACAGTAACATGGATATCAGCTGTGGTCTACAGCTTGGAGAGGGATGGGCTCCGTCAGGTTGCAACTGCCCGAGATGCGAAAGGGATGATAAAATGATAGAATCTTCATACCGGATCGGTCGCAGCCCGGCATACCAATGACCGCGCCATCCACAGTAAACCGGAAGGAGGTGATAAATATGCTGCTGGTGCAACTACCATCAAAGTACGAGCAAGAGATAACGTCACCATTGGAACGTGAAATGTCAGGACATTAAGACCAGCACAGAATCTAACACATGAGAAGGGAAGATACCAATGACACATCCTTGGACTCTGCGAGATTCGCTGGAGAATTTCGGAGAAAGATAATGGATAAAGGACACATGCTTTACTTCAGTTGGCATGAAGAAAAGCATGAGCATGGAGTCGGATTGTGAGTGCAGTCAGGAGCTATCGACCAGTGTCTAAGAGGATGTGTATCATCAGCTTGAGGACATCTCCCTTCAACATCACCATCATGGAGGTGTATGCCCCAACATCTGAACATGATGACGAGGAAGTGGACGAGCTCTACGACCAGCTTCAAACTCTAATTAACCAGATCCCAGGAAGGACGAGTTCTACGACCAGCTTCAAACTCTAATTAACCAGATCCCAGGAAGGATATTCTAGTTTTTCAAGAAGATTGGAATGCCATGGTAGGAGAAGATGCACAGACAAATGGCAAGAAGCCTTTAGTCCATATTGGAATGATTAGAGAGGACTCAAGCTCCTGGACTTCGCCACCTACAATAACAACATCCTTGGCCCCCACAAACTCTCTAGAAGATGGACTTGGCACAGTCCAGAAAGAAAACGTCACAGTCAGACAGACTACATTTTGATGAGGAAGCACTTCCGGTCGTGCGTTAGCATTGCCAGAACACGTAGCTTCCCAGGAGCTGACATAGGAAGACATAGGAAGACCAAGAAGTCATGACAGGTAAGGATTAGGTTTAAACTTGAAAACTTAAAGATGCAAGCGATACACAATCGTCTGAAGTATCAATAGGCCGCAAATTAGCACCACACACAATTCTGGGTGCAGAAGAAATAAACCTAGAATCCTTGATCACCGCCTTCAAAACGGCAGAAATAGACACAGCCTCCGAGACCTTTAGGAAGCTTCATAGAATAAAGACACCCTGTGTCACAGTATATATCATCGACCTCTATGATATGAGGAGAAAACTGACAAAGAAACGAGAAGGAACAGAAAAATACAGAGAGATCAACAACAGCATTAAGTAGAGCTTAACTAAAAAGCGAAGGAAAGCTGGTTACAGGACCAATGAAAGGAAGTCGAGAAAAACCTGAACCAGAATAACAGTAAAAAAGCATACCGGTTGGCGAAAGACTTGACAACAGAGAAACAGGGGAGATCTACCACGATCCAGGACATGGCTGGTAAGAGTATCACAGAAGATCAAGAGATTCTTAACAGATGGACGGAATACTGTTAAAAGCTTTACAACCAGGAGACTTCTGGAGACCAAGCTGTACTAAACTTCCCATTGTCCACAACAGAGGCTGACCACCCTATCCTCAAGGAAGACTTATAGACTGTAGTAAAGGCACTAAAGAAAGGGGACTCAGCTGGGTTAGACAACATACCAGAAGAACTTGTTCACGCAGGAGGAACCTCCATGATAGATGTTCTCACAACAATCTGCAACAAAATCTGGCATACAGAAGAATAGCCCAACCCATGGATCCAGTTTCTGATCATTACTCATCCTAAGGAAAGGAATCTGCAGCTGTATCAGAACTACCGAACAGACAACCTAATCAGTCACCTAAGCAAGGTCATGCTTAAGATCATCCTCAATAGAATGAAACCAAAAGCAGAGAACGTCATTGCTGAAGAGCAGTCAGGTTTCAGAGCAGGACGTAGCTCTATAGAGTAGATCTTCAATCTTAGAATCATCTGTGAAAACTATCTGGAGCATCAACAGGACCTCTATCATTTCTTCATTAACTTCAAGAAGGCTTTCGACAGGTTACGACATACAGCCTTGTGGGCCACCATGCGGATATACAACATAAATGCAAGACTAATCAGCACCATAGAAAACCTGTATGACAAGGCGACTGGCCCAGTTCTCGTCAACGACAATATAGAATATTGGTTCAGAACCACATTTGGGGTCATACAGGTATGCCTTCTCTCACCTACTCTCTTCAACATCTACTTGGAAAGGATCATGTCCGTTGCCTTAGAAGACCATGAGGGCAGTGTCAATGTTGGAGGCAAACAATCACCAACTTGCGTTTCGCTGATGATATCGATGGCTCTACAGGAGATGAACAAAAACTGGAAACCTTAGTGAACCGTTCAAACAAGCATCACTAAGGTATAGGATGGAGATCAGCGCTGAAAAGACCAAGCCAATTACAAACAAATATTGGAATCCAAGGTGCAATTGAACCATACAAAGATCTACTCATCACAACGCAAACTAAGATGGTATGGTCACACCTCACGCTTATCTGGACTGTCAAAACACAATCCTACACGGCAAAGTGAGAGTAAAGAGAATACAAGACGGGCAGAAGAAGAGAGTGGACATGCATGAACTTTGCAAAGCCCAAAGAGCAGTGCAGAACAGGTCAGAACGGAGAGAGATTGTCGCAAAGTTATCAACGGCGCCTCTACGACCAGCCAGGTTGCAAGAGAAATGGAAAAAAGAATTCTTCATACCTAATTACATCTTCTCCAGCCAAGGTTCCGGTAACCCTGTCTACACCTTGGCAGATCGAACAGTTATAATGGGGCTTTGTCCAAGCGACAGCTATTGGATTTCTTGTGTTGCCTCCCTTGGTATGTAATGCCAACTAACCAATAGCGTAGTGGATTGTACATCTGCCAAAAACGGTGGTGGCAATTGACCTAAAAAGAATCCTTTGTAAGTTTAACATCAAAAGTATGACTATGTACCAGAGGGAAGCGATTACAGTGGTATTTAATTGAAAGGCATTTGTGCAAATACGGACTGGCAATGGAAAATTGCTTATTTATCAGTCCTTTCAAGCTGTGTGTCCCATTGTCTCGATCACGCGGGAACAGTGTTCAAATTTGAATAACTTAATTTTGATTGAATGCAGTGGCTTTCCGCTGCATCCAATGCAATTCACAGACCCGAAGCACAGAATATCTGCTCGATATGCCAAGGTGTATATAGGGTTATCGGAACCTTGGCTAGCGAAGATGACCTAATTAATACGTTGCAAAGACTTATACTGGTGCGATAAGTATATTTTGTAAACTTTTAAATTGTTTAGAAACAGTTATTCTAGCTGAAATTAAGTCTGCAAAGTACTACAGTCACAGGACAATATATATATATATATATATATATATATATATATATATATATATATATATATATATATATATATATATATATATATATATATGGGGGGGGTGTGAAGATTAACATTTTAGACTCAGAACTTTATGCTTATATTGATGCCGTATTGATGCCGAGAATACATTTCCAATCTTCTTTTTATAATCTATTATTTGGGGTTAGACCATAACCTTAGTTTGGCAAAATCATTTGGAAGCCAATAATTACTGCACCAAACGCTACCCAAATAGCAATGTAAAAAGACATGTTTGTTTCTGTTACTGTTTATGAACACTGACAAGTGTTAACTTTAATTGAAACTAAATGCAGTTGTAATTGTTTTGACTTGTCTGCTGGAAATTTAGCGTGTGTATATGTGTATGTGTATGTGTGTGTCTGTGTGTGTGATTTGGAAATTTAACGTAGCATTAACAAATTTTCAGTCATATCGCTACGATGTCTGCAGCGTGGCAGTTTATAGTAATGTCTAGCACTTGGGCATCATGCCGCAGACATGTAGCACCGTGTCCCACCCAGTCGCATTATCTTGACACCAGGCCTACCAGTCCTAACACTAACCTTTAATGCTGAGCGCCAAGCGAGGCAGCTGCTAGTGCCATTTGTTTAAGTCTCTGGTATGACATGGCCAGGGTTTGAACCAGTGACCTCCCGCATCCGAGGCGGACTTTCTAACCACTTAGACCACCTGAGAGGTGGAAATTTAGCCCTTATTGTTTGGAATACATACGCAACCAGTATACTCCAACACTTTTAAGAAAGAATAAAAAAAAAACGAATCATATTGATGAAGTTTGGACTATACGAAAACTAATTTGGAATCAGCTGCCTGACACGTGTATGTCAATGCGTTCCCAATGACACGAAATCAATTTATATCCTTATCACATTAAGGATAAATAATCTGCACACCACTGAATTTTTTTTAATTATCAGCAAGATTATTTTCTTACGTACATTTCACATGCAAAGAGAAAACAACTTGCACAGTTTTAGAAGCGCATCCAGGCTTGTGGTTACTGAATAGTTTGGCGTCGGGGTGTCAAATATACAAAATAAAAAATAAGAAAATAACTTATGGTGAACCATTGCCAACCAAGGAAAAATATTTGTGTATTTTTGCATTATATTTTAAAGATAAGGATTTCAACAGTATCTAATAATTTTCTATCCATACTTTCATTAAAACCCATAGATAGCATTTAAAACACATCTTTTCTGCTTTGATGCTCATATTGAAATCAAGAAAGAAAATTGACGATACGAACTGTACTGATAGCGAAAAAAAAAACAACATACATGTAATGTTGAATCTTTGCATATTCGTCCCATTTTCTCTTCTTTCCCTCTTAAGAATGAAGAACTGCTAAGTATAAATTCTTTGGAAGAAAAAGGTGTTGGTTATTATGTGTATCAGGTGCTCAAATTGCGGAATTGCGCGTGCTACCGTCAAATAATACATTACAGGGATACATTTACACTGACACAAAAGAATTCCCGTCTGCTGCACAGAGCGCTGTAGCAGCAATAGGTCCCAGAGAGGACGGGTGTACTTTACGAGAGCTGATCGATAGCAGTCTATTCCCAATCAAAAGGTAACTGTTCGGAAATTATCTTTATAGCCACTTTTATATAATGTGTCTGTTCATATTTGTGAAGGTTGTTTGCCTTTTGATTGTAAAACGACGTGTAAAAAGATATAATTATATCTTCAGAATTTCCATTTTTCCATGGTATAACGCTCTAGAATATGCATCCTTTCCTGGCAACCTGCAATATATCATCATCTCAGAACAAACAAATTTGCTGAAATAAGGAAATCAGCATTATAACTGAATAAGGTCCACTATTTAATGTGTTGACTACCCTGAAGACTTCACTTTCAAATATTTGTGGTTTTGGCATAATGTAAATTGACTGTCAGGTGACTGTATTGATGCAAAAGTCCCCATAGAGGGCCCCTCTTTGACAAACATCTTAGCTACCGCCTCCGCACGCGCTGTTGCAGCGGCGCCAGTGATCAATAATAGTACGAAAGCATTCATTCTGCAAGCATCAGCTAGCACAAATGACTCCGGCTATTAAATCCCGGTCTCTATCATCTTGCTGTGTTGTCCTTGGACCTAAAAATTGCATATCCTTGATGAAAATAATTCATATAGAATTTGCCTATTAGAAATTGTGTCCCTGATTCTTTTAAAAATTAAAGAAACATTTCACTGCTAATTTTGAGATTCCAAAATATTAAACGATTCACAGATGAATATAACTAGTTTGTAACTGAATTTAAACGCTGTCATCTAAAAAAAATTTCTTATTGTTGTGAAGACGTCATGAAGCTTGTTTAAAAAAAAGTCACATGGCTGCGCTAATTCAGGAACTGAGGAAAGGCAATGTTAGAATTCCAGTACAAAAAGGGTCTTTCATAACGCATATTACCAGGTTTGCAGTCAGTTTCAGACATTTGTATTCCACTGTTGTGAACCTAAGTGCTTGTCGTCGTTATTGGCATATTTTGTCGCGATGAGTCAATTCATTAAAGGTTACAATTTTTAAACCAACTGTCTAGAAATATTAGTATGTAATAATATTGTACAGAGACCTTTGATAACAGGCACCCTAGCAGCAACAAATACCTCTCCCAAGAAGTTGGCTCCTTGCTAAATTCACGATTATCGTGTTTTGTGAGTGTGAATAAACAGTCTATGCTTGAACACATATTTTAGCGTTTTGGGTCAACGGCAACCTTTTTTTGTTTTGAAAATGGTGCTGAAATGATTATGTACTATTAGAACTCCCGTAAAACAATTTTAGAAACAGTGAAATACGTCAATTGCATATTTTTGTGTAATGCATTAGTAATGTTTTTAATTTTGTTTGACTATTTCAGACGTTCCCAGATATTGTATGGCAACGGATGCGTTTATCATCGCAGCGACAAAAATGCAATATTCGATAACCACGAATACGTTCTTTGTAACACATTATTCAACGATTCATTTAGATAGAGAGAGAGGTGACTGAGAACGAACTTTTGAGGATAAAATCCAATTATTTTTATGAAATTAGGCCAGTCTTATAAAACAATCGAAGCTTTTATGGCGAAGAAACCGATCTCTTTGGTGTAACTGATGAAGCTAAAACACCCGATCGTCTTGATCAGCTAGCTTGTTTGTCGTTTCAGTAGGTATCTGTTGCAATCTGTATTAGTAGCCATTTCTGGGTAATAGTGTGTTGGTATCGCATTTATGTTTTAACTATCCTGTCACATTTTAATCGTAATATTTGGATGTGAACAGAATTCGTCGACTTTCAAGTCCTAAGCCATCTTCGCTAGCCAAGACAGGGTTATCGGAACTTCGGCTAACGAAGATGGTCCTAAGCTAGCCATATGTTTTTTGCATGAACTCCGATATGTGCCGAGCTTGCCTGTTTTCAAAATTCAGCTTGTCAAATATTGTTTCAGTGTATGTCGCGGTGTTCCATTTGACTGGATGTCAATTGTATTTAATGGGGGAGGACACTGACGGAACCCAAGAATAAAGGAAACTCCGCACACATGCCAAAATGATCATGTTAAGCAGCAAATATACCAGAGGAACATCGGACTATCTGATATTAGACCGGACGAATGTCCCACCTATTAATAACATAACTCGAGAAATTTCTTTGTCCGGTGTTCTTGGAAATAAGGGCACTCCTCTATAACAATTAGCCAACTGGATTTCTTTAAAGATCGATGTACCAAGCATCCAGCAGTCCCAAGTGGTGTTTATCATCTATTGTTTACGTGAGAATTACAGGGGACTGATACATACTGCTTGTCAGAGAATGACATGGATACAAATAAAGGTTTTCAAATCAGTCTCAAAAGTCTGCTTATTAAAGATTGTTTTCTATGCATGTCGCCGATTTCAAGGTGACTAGTTCATAATTGCTCAGTAAGTAGAAATAAGTGGCTTCATATCATTCAATTATGGATATAAATAAACCATTACAAAAAGTCTAGCGTCCATTCGTGTTGCTGTAGTTGAAAAGACCAGTCTGCTAGAACATGAAGCCAAAAACCGAAACCTGACAAACTTTTCAGTTCAATGTCTTTTAACATTATATATATATATATATATATATATATATATATATATATATATATATAAAACACGATAATTAGAGACATATGGTTTTAAGATGCAAACACATCTAAAGAAAGTTATTTTATTTCCGTAAAAGTAATTTCATCCGACTTCTTTTAAACTTTCCTGTTTTAGTTTTTATTTAGCAATATTTAAGTTTATGATTTTGTAGTACTTTTGGACAAGCTCAAAATCTCCAAAGAGCAGGTTTCATTTTCAAGCCCCTGGCTAGCTGACTTTTTCATATCAATTTGAAACTCAGTGCCATATGACCTAGTTTATTAAAAGTTCAAGGGTTAGAGAATACAAACTTCATAAAGATAAAATGCTGAAGTGTATAATTATATATATATATATATATATATATATATATATATATATATATATATATATATATATATATATATATATAATGCATCATCTTTAATTTCGAAGTCATTTAATGTAAAATTTCAGTAGTCCAGGGACATAAATGCATTAATATGGCACGATTTTCTGCAAAAAAGAAATCTAGAACTGTTTCCTGATTATATTATCGACTGAATATGTAGAAGCTTAAGGGATAAACCATGTATTTTTTTAATGCGATAATTTTCAGTTCTAACTGAGTATGAGATAGTAATGATGTCGGTGATAACATAATGGGTAGGAGAAGCATTGCTTTCTGGAACACATACATTTGGTTTAATCTATCTTACTGTTGTTATGTATATGTAATTTAATTACTTGTTTGTTAGTTTTACATTATTTTTATTTTTATTTTAGTCCATTACATGTTATTGTAATGATAATTTTGTCTACTGGATTTGATATTTTTTCAGAAATTCAATTCAGTTCTGTTTGACATGATAACAGCCAGTAGTTTGAAACATTGTATCTTTTGCTGACCTAGATTCAGAACCAGTGTCAAGTTTGGTGTAAACAACGTTTTTAAATTCATTTCTAGAGTAAAAATCATTGACTTTAGCTTAGGCTATACTAGAGTACATGATAAATGTCATGTAACATTTCTACGTTGTTCTGTAGAGAGGTGATCACGTAACCCCATCCGGGAATCTGGTTTACGTCTTAATTTACTGTATAGTCGTTTTCTTGAGAAGAAATAGGCAGTTGTGTTTTTAACCTTTGAAGCTCAAAGGTGTTTAGTTGTGACCAGTTTGAGTTGAATTTTTTTTTTTTTCGGAATTAGTAATTCATTTCTCTGGAAAACATACATATAAGTGCTCCTCATCAGAATTCTTGGACAAAGACATTTATTGAAATTATTCGGAACTCAGAAACTGGAATATTATTTTTGTGATTCAACAAGGAACTGTTGACACGGCAACACTTTGAAGGTTATCGAAGACGTCATCGCCTTCCATCTTGGAATTTCATCGGGATTCGAACTGTGATTCACTTAGAACTTTTTATTGATAGGACTTATATTTTTAATTTCTTGGATTAATTTTGGGATTTGATTCATAAACCGTAAGTCCTTTTTCTCATTTTTACTTTGTTTTTTCTAGGGAAATAAATTATTTGTTAAATTTTACAAAGCTTGTTGGCTTCACACTTTTCTTGTTACTTTTGTACGAGCCTAGACACGTAACACTGTAATTTTTGTTTTTTCATATCATCCATTCCAGAAACCCATTTGATATATAGTAAGAAACTAGTGCCAGTTCAGTGATCGTATTGACAATAAATGTGTCAGAACTAATATCCTCTCTTGGTGAAGTAATAAAACCGTACTATAGTGATTCACACGCTGTATGGTTTACAACTATTTTACTCTCCCTCTCTCTCTCTTATAAAATTGATAGAAATATATCAATTATATGATTACTCATTACAAAAAGAAATATTTTTATCCAATTATTAATAATATAAATTAATATTTTCCCCCAAATGATGTATAAACATAACAACTTTCGTCGCTGACATTTTAAACATTTTTAATTGATCTCTATACACAGTATCAAATATTCTATCATTATTAATGTACAAAGTATATTCACTCCATTTTTTTAAAAATGATAAACAAATACAAAAATTGACTTTTCTGGGGCGATTCTGGCAAGAATACGACAGAAAGACAAAACATGTTCATGCGCACAACGTTTTAAATCTAAACAAAAATAGGTGTCAGAAGTAATCAACCAAGCCTAATGAACATTGTTGCGAAACAAAAATAAGTCATATCATTGACTGTTATGCATACTGTGTTCAAATGCATAATTTAGGATAAATATTTTTTGGCAATATGCTACACATTTATAATCAACTAATATAGGTTTCACAGTGGAAAAGAAAACCACAGGCAATTTAAATGTTAATTTCCTATTTTAAAAGCGGTCCTGGATTAAAACAAAATCAAGCACATATTTAAGGAAGAGAGAGCTGGAGGGATATATTTTGTCTGTACAAGTTTCATCTGGATTTGAGTATGTGTCGAAAATTACTCTTACATTACCTCCCCCTTTGTAAAGCCCTGCTTACATTCAAATTCGATGGTTAGTCTTTTCAAGAGGCAATTCATTCATTTGCGTAACGCATGCCACATATTCTTCTCTTTGCCGTTTTATGAGCGTGTGTGTGTGTGTGTGTGTGTGTGTGTGTGTGTGTGTGTGACTTGGATTTTCAACGTAGCTTTAACAATTTTGCAGTCATATCGCTACGATATGAGTATGGCACTTTATAGTGATGTCTAGCACGGGGCATCCTGCCGCAGACATGTAGCATGATGTCCCACCCAGTCACATTATTCTGACACCAGGCCGACCAGTCCTAACACTAACCTCTTAATGCCGAGCGCCTAGCGAGGCAGCTGTAGTTCATTTTTATAAGTCTTTGATATGAATTGGCTGGGGTTCCAACCCGCGACCTCCGGCATCCAAGGCGGACGCTCTTGCCACTTGTCCACCGGAGCGGTCAAGCCGTTTTATGTGTTTGTGAAAGATATACAAACCGAGAAACGACATGAATATCTACTCAGCACCTAGACGTAGAGCAAAACCCGATCCTCCATAGCCTACATTAACATTAACATGCGTCAATATAAGACTTAATTACCATATCTCATGTCTCTGTAACGTTATCTAACTGAACACCACATATAAAATAACAAAACATTCCATAGACACATACACTGACAAATAGCGTAAAGTATGTTACGCAGTACTCAATGCAGTGTTTGTTTCTCACAGCGTTGTATCATCGACGTTTGTCGCATCGGTCGGCATGTCTAAATTTGTTTCTTTTCCATTGGAAAAAACTAGAGGATGGTCCAGATGGGGGTGGGCGTGGCGAAGCTCCAACCCTTCCTTATCTCCCCCAAAACAAAACAACAAATGAGCTGGTAACAACGGGAAAGTTTCATTGAGTAAGCTTTCTGTCATTCATATTGTTATAATTATGTCCTAGCAACGACACAGGAACCCTTCTTCTGCCCCCACTGGGTGTTGCGTCCTACAGATCACTTCCTGGTTGTACACACACGATATTTCTGGATCCGCACTGAAACTTGAGACGGGCCATGGCATCTAAAAAAGTTGACCTGCACGATGGGATAACGACAAGCAGAAGACTCATATTAAAGGTAAAAAGAGTGAATACAGAATAGGGAAATCGAGCCTCTAAGATGTGGATGGATATTTTGTTTTATATTTTAAGCACTTTTAAACAATTTTGAATCCTTATGTACTCGGCTACATTATTATATATATCTATGATGTGTGCCTAAGTTTTGTCTATGATTGTAGACTGTACTTGTCTAGATTGTACCAACCCCAACCCCAACCCCCCAAACATGTTAAGGTAGCTAAATTTAGTCCATAATTCTAAGTTCTAAACAACATTTTTACCTATCCGGAGTTTGAAGCCTGCCTTGTTTAGAGTTAGGCTTGGTTTCTGTCTTGGAACGTTTCACATTCTATTACGTTATAGGTCGAGTTAAAATCATTAATTCCTGTTTTCTATCACTCTGTGGAATCCATGATCAGAGTTTGCAATTTGTTTCGATATAATTCGACATGAATTATTTATTCCACTTATCAATAATTTGAATTATTCCGTGCTCATTGATTTTGGATGAACATATTATTTTGGAATTATCGAGAACTCATTCAAAGACATTCTGACTTGCATAATTGTGGTACACCATGACATTCGAGACTATTGGAATTCATTCGGAACATTCTATACTTTTAGGATTCATTGCGATTTAGTTCATAATACTGTAAGTGTTTATTAAATTTTCACTTTGTAACTTAGAGAAATACATTGCTTGTTGATTTTACTAAACTTTATGGTTTCGCTTCTTTCTGTTACACAGCTTAAGTTTAAGACCTAGATTCGTACAAACATAAATTACAAACTTGAACGACCTTCCTCTTTCAACCTTTCTTTCGCGAGGTCCAATATGAAAGTTTCTTTTACATTTGTTGCATTCACTAAAGTTAGAATTGAATAGAACAATGATAGAGGTGAATAAATTATACAAACTTGAGCGGCTGCAATCGTTTCAGTTTATATTAGTATATATAAAAGACCATTCAAGTTGTGGGTGGTGGGGGTTGGAAATATCAATCAAACCAGAATTATTTTATTTTACCTCAAGATGTTATATAATCAATATATTATGTCTTTTTGTCTACATATCAGAGGAAGAATATTTTTGAAGCTATTTAGTGGACTGAAATTTTTTTAAATGTCTTTCTTCCAACGCCCCCCCCCCCGAAAATAAAATGCCTACTCCCTAAGAGAGATTAAATTAAACACTTGTGTTGAATTTTACGACAATCGATGTTAATAAGATTTTCTAGATGAAGTTAAAGAATTTACAAAATAATGTATTAACAAGATAAGTCCATTTACATTAGCAAAGGTGCCAACATTAAATGGTCCATTTATAGTATTCACACGAGAGATACTAAATACAAACCCCGTCATTCTACCTGCTTTTGTAGACACAAGGTGTATATACCTGTTTTGTATGTTTCTGCGAAACAGTGGAATTTGGATGTTTCTTACCAAAAGAGAGCAACATAACCGAGCCTTTTGTTTCCTTCACCTTTTGTTGTCAACGATTATATAGGACCATTAGACGTGTAGAAGCGTTGCAAAGCTGAAAATCCCTCGTTGCTCGAATTTAATTGATGACGTGTCTTCCCAGACGGACATGTATCCACCTGGACTGAATTACAAGACGCCACTGCATGTAGAACAAAATGCATGTTTTCGGCACAGGTTTGGTGATTAAACCAGCTAGCCGGTTATAACGTAATTTGACAAGGTATAGAGCCCAAGGCTTAACTGTACAGCATTCTTAAGGGAAGGTGGCAAAGCCAAAACCAAACGCGCTCGCGTATATATATATATATATATATATATATATATATATATATATATATATATATATATATATATATATATATATATACACTGCAAATGGAGTTTTAAAAAATCTACCTCTCCCCTCCCCCCGTGGACGCCCCTATGCCATTTCCGTAATTATTAGAAAGGCAATGTATGATGAAGGAGGAAGATTGCAAATGCCGGACGAAACATCACGGAAAATTTTAAAATCGAAACTACATGCTTCATGATCGAAATGTAAAAAAGGCATGGCATTTATGACAGCAATAGGTTCTAATTGAAAAGAAAATTTTAAACTTTACCACTGTAAAGGAAGGATCATTTGGGGTGGGGATTTGTTTCATGTAAATTCCATGATAGTTACTTCATTCTGAGTACAAAAAATGAATATTATAATTCATGAGCCCATAATCTGAGAGTGGATGTACTAAATAAAATACAGCGCTTGGTCTAATAAGCGGTATAGCACGGTAATTAAAGTCATACATCAGGTGCAAAATTACTAAGGTGAAGGAAAGTAATAGTTATGAGTCAGTTGTTGAATCATCATATGGAGCCAGTACAGCGGTAAGATAATTATTGCAGATGTAGCTAATGAAATAGTGCCGATGGACTTTGTCGGCTTTCAGATCGATTTGAGACAATTAACAAGTCGTTCTGTCCCGCCGTTATCTTGATTACGCTTTCCAGACGTAAACATCGTTCGTGACAAGGTCACCCTCAAGCCGGTAATGGCAGCTATGATTTCATATCATTGCCACATTTCATCTGATGTCATAAACGAGGAATGGATATAGCCTATAGATGTAATCAACAGAGATAATTTTGTAACAAATTGCTGGTAGCCGACGAACATTGATATTCAGGCAAATTGTCGGCAAGTCAACATTCTAATCCCTTGTTTTAAAATACAACGAATTCTTAAACTATACAAAGATACGTTCAGAGGATCCCAAAATTAATCCGATTATAGTATGTATGTGATGATGGGTAATTATCATTGTTACTTGACAAATGTGTGTTATCATATTCTGATATCATATTTATACCAGCAATTAATAATATGATAGTACGCAATAAGACATCACTATCCTACTTATGCATCAACCTTGTACACATTAATGATTTTTATTTTTAAATTTTCAAATTCTCAAATATTTACATTAATTGTTTATACACACACACACACACCCCCACACACACACATTTAAGCTGGATAATTCGTACAAACTGACTCGGTAATACGATTCCAAGTCGTAACCTGCAAGCTAACTCCAACCTTACAAACTTGCTGAGGTCTATTTAATATTTTAAGTACCTTTTGCGCATATCTGATTATGTATCTTTCATGTCTCTTGTTGTGTTTTACGGCACCTTAGTACAAATGGCTATGTACTACAACCAAAGTTAATGTTAAAAAAATGTAAAAATAAATTGCACAAATATTTAGGACGATAAACCCTTACAAAATAAATGTAAACATTACGGACAACAAGATAACAGTGCTGTTAAAATTCTGTATAATGTATGTTAAAACCCTAACAACATGATTAGAATGCGTTGAATAAATTGCATTCCTTTAAAAGTACCATATTTTCTGGGGTGGAACATCCTCGTACTGTTTCTTCAAGCAGTTCAAGTAAAAAACACGCCTGTCTCAAAAAGTAGAAATCGACACACTCGATAAGAATGTCATCCACTGTCAGTGGATACTGACATGATATCCATTCCAGTCGAATTTCACTATTCAAAAGGTATGCGATATGCACAATTCCACCTCATCTCTACGATTGTTCTATACCAGGGATGCGACTTGCTAATTGTGCGTTTGATGTTCTTAAGCTTGCTTGCGAAGTTTTCATTCCATATATTTTGCCAAATATTTAGAACATGCTAATTTATTCAATATTTGAAGCTAGTATAAGGAATATTCTATTTGGAGATAGGTGACCACAGTGCAGCGTTTGCACTTTCTCTGCCGTTCATTTCCCTTTACACCAACGTTACTGGGCAGCCAACAATAGAAAATAATATTTCCAGATTCTATGAACCAATCTTTCTGCAATATCTAGGATATTAACGGGTTGCCAGATTTACGATTTGGTAAAATGATGATTGCTTATTGAATCAAACATCTGCAGGTAATATTTAAACACAAAACTGATCTCAACAAAATCAAGCCATAGTGAAGTTTTTCGATCTTACGAATGTCTTGGATAACTGGAGAAATACCTTTAAATCTGCACCACATCTACGTTTCCCACAACTTGTATTAAGTCGTGGACTTTTGGATATTTGTCCATGGGGTATCTAATATATGGAAGAGGAGTTAGTTTCAAATCGAAAAAAAAAACATACAGCTTGATCTCGCCATAAGAGAGATACGACAACCGTCAAGATACAGCTTTGGGTCATCATGAATCGTAATCGGCAGATGTGCATTTAGTTAGTTGTTCATTTCGAAAATTTTAACCCGTTTTCGTCAGCCCATTTCTGTACTTTGTTTATGCTTATCTGTAGTTAGTGCCATACCATGCATAGTCAGTGATCTATTGCAGACCAAAAAGATGTCAACATATGACGAGCAGTGATTTCTTGGATTAAGGCATTTCACTGTGCTGTTAATTTTGGTGCTGAATAGGGTGACTGACAATATGCTGCCCTGCGATACAGAAGTCTCCTGAGCAGAGCTTTCAGGACCAGTGGCGCCCAACTTAACTCTGAAGTTTCTATGTTTCAAACACTTAGAGAGAAAACTATGTAGGGGTCCCCTTAGACCTTGGCTTAATAGGTTGTTCATTGTGCCTAAGTTCGATGTGGTGTCGTACATGTTCTCCAAGTCGAAAGAGACAGCAACTGTGTCTTCTTTATGAAACTTTTAATAAATGCTTTTAAGTCTGAAAAGATGGTTTAATGTGTTTCTCTTGCGTCTGAATCCACATTGAACGTCTGATAGATTGTTGGATCTCGATATCAGAGTAGTTTCTGATCGATCATCATCTCCATGGTTTTGCAAGTACAGATTGTTAATGATACGGGACAATCGGCAGAATGGTTTGTTTGGTCTTTTCCAAATTTGAGTAATGGTATTACTATTGCTTCTCGCCAAGACTGCGCGAAGTCGTCAGTTTCCAACATTGTACTAAAAATGTTTTTGCAGTAAATTTAGAGCTGTATTAGGTAAGTGTTTCAGAAGTTGATGGTTGATATTATCTGTTCCTGCTAAAGTGTCATGGACCATTCTATTTGCGAACAGTTGCGAACATTTGATCCCAATAACTGTTTAAACGATAAGAACCGTATTTTCAATACTGCGTCTCACGTTTGTAGTGACATTGCAAATATCACATTCATTCGTTTCATTGTTTGAAAGTTTCATTTGTGACTTACTAAACTCATCCACATCGTTAATTTTATAACCTCTGCTTTCAACTGGACTAAACAGCTTGTTCATCCAGTAACTAATCTAATAAACCAAAAGCTAAATCGCCTGCTATATGAGCGTACATTGTTTGTTTAAAAGTAGTTCCTGATACACGATACTATTTTTAGACACGTGTCGTGCAATATAACGCCGTGTAGTTTGGAAAAATACTGCATGATTTTGACAATGTAAAGTTAACGGAGAAAACAAAATGAGATTTGCAATCATTGGATTGGCATTGAAATGCTGAGGGACTTTGTTCTGTTCTCTGATGGGGTGTTTGTATGCTTCATGAAGCAAAGTTTTGTTGGCACATTTAGGAATCGATGAAGGCTTTGGTATTGTATCCCCAGCAACATCATAGAATGACCTTGTAAGTAGTACCATTGGATCACTACGTTATCAGAATGATCAGCTGTCAACTCTGACTCACCATCTGTCTCGATCGATTTTCATCTTTGTCCGAGCCCTTGATGTTTGGGAATATTACTTCTTAAGTATTATTGGAAAATGGCCACTACCGCATAGTCACCAGCTTCAAAAAAGAAGTCAAGAAAATGAGATGGTCTGTACATGTTCAAATCAAAGGACGAATAGCATCCTACCGCAGGATGCGGGTAGGTACACAACGTATCACTAAAATGAATAAGACAGTGGACTGAAACAAAATCTTCTATCTTCTTCCATCTCTCGTTGATATCTTTCAAGACCCAACGTGTATAGTGGCCGTTAAAGTCGCGAAGCTAAACAAAAGGTGCTGGCAACTGTTCAGTAAGAGAGTCACTTTGATTAGTTGGTGTACTAAGATGAAGATATGTTGACCAAAGAGAAAGAGTTTTAGGTAACAACGCACACACAGATACGACCTGTTAAGTAGTATTGAGATTAATTTGGTTGTGAGGAGTTGAGTTATTTATGAGGATGGGCGCTCCTCCAGCTCCTTTACAAGTATTTCATGAAAAGCTGCAGTATGTTCTGATCGTTTTAAGATTAACTCTGTTCTTTTCTTCAAAAATGATTTCCGGAAGACAAACGTCCATTGGACCATGCTGTTTAGTAGAAGACTGATTTTTTCAATATTTGCCTTTAATCCTCGGCATTTCTACTGTATTATGGTGTCAGACATATACGTGCAAGTGGTGGGAGTAAGGGGCTTATGGGCACGGCAGTATTATCCATTAGGCACAGTAGACATTGTGCCGAATGCCTACTAAACCATGTTACTAAAACGTGTACGCACAAAGAGGCAGAGTCATGTCAATGTCAATCGTTTTGGTAAAGAAGTGCCTTGGGCCTACAAGGACCTTCACCCGGCCCAGATTTTAGGAGTTTTCCAAGGTGGGATATCAGGGAGCTTGCCAGTGGCCATATTCTCCAGACTCCCAAACCTACTAAAGAGCTTGACATGATCATTCTTTGGAAGTCTTGTAAATTCTGTAACCCTCTCTTGGTTTCGCTTAGAACATGCACTACTACTGGTACCAGAGGTCTGCTGCTTTGTTGGTGGACCGAATTTAACCAGTTTCTTGGTAGGAGAATTAGGAATCTTTTGTGGCACACTGATTGTAAATCCTCTGGTTTGCTGCTCATTTCGTGTGTTGGATTTTGTTGGGGTTTCGTTGCTTGTAGCATTCGATTATTTGAGGTATCTGATTCACTTTGTTTTGGGTAGCAACAAGCACGGGTTTTGGTGGCGTTAGGACTGTGAATTTAGTTTGACCTTGTGAATTTAGTTTGACCTTGTGGTCATGTAAAATGTCTCTCGGGTTACAGATGTTATTAGTGGAACGTTTCTCCACTCTAGGCGGTCTGGCGTCGGATTTGTCAGCTGTGTTAAGTGGATCTGTTTCTTCCACCTTTCTGGCCCGAACTAAGAGCTTTTTTTACACTTCTTGGCTCTCCAGTAAAGCCTTGAAAAACTTTTGCTATCACAAAAAGGTGATACCTTGGTTAGTTTCTGGTTTTTATCATTGGATTCATGATGAGATTCGACTTGCTAAGTTGAAGACTGTCAACGTGGGTGGGAATTTTCATTGTGAAAATTAGACAACATATGGGCCTGTGGAATATTTTCAAAGCTAAAAATAGCTGATTCAAACAATGGAAAATATTCCTCCACGACGATCTTTTCATGGTCAGAAAAGGAAAATTAGAATGAAAGACAAACAAACTTAAATAATGATTGATATTGTCAAAGTTGAACACAATATTATACTCTTAAGAAATCGATTAAGAACTTGAAGTTTAAGATAACATGTTGATACCAGTTTTAAAAAAAATTGATAATGTTTGTATCGGTTGGTGATCAATACCAACTGGCAAGTCACACAGCTGTTTGCAAGGAAAACAATTTATTATGCACGGTGACGCAGTTCAACCAATCCCAAAGACATTTGTCAACATTATCAGGACTAAAATAAAAATAAATTATATTGATTGATCTATTGAATGAAGACACGACACTCTCATATGCTAAATAGAACTGTAATATATAATATTCAGAAAGTCCTCAGTTTTAACAAATACCGAAAATGATGAGTCATGTGTTATGTACTGAAACAAGTTCATGATTTAAATAAATAATTCCCACTACATATAACTCTCTACATAATGGTTTACTGTTTTGCCAACAGGTGCCCAAAGGACTGACCTCTATTCTAAAGACGTGAAGTTAGAATACTCATTAACTAGATGAAGAACATATTCGATGAAAATATGTAAATAGTATCCATTATATAAATCAGCAGATACGCATTTTGTTAGCAAGAAGACGTATAGATATGGCTCATAGATTCGTCAGGTAAGAAATCGTAAGCTCAACACAGAAGCTGGAAGAAACAGTAAGGCACATTTCGTGTGGACGATAACGAGGGCAAAATATTATGCGAGCAATTGCTGAAATTATTTTAGAAATTTTTGTTGCAATTAGCATTATTTGTAATGAGATAAATGGTGAAAAACTGATTACAAAATTTTAGAAGAAATTAAAAAAGGTCATAATACAGTGGAAACAATGACTTATAACAGTAGTGATGTACACTCAGTTGAACACTGCAGACACTAGCAACTGACTGAGCATCAGTTGGAAGACACAGGCCCTGTACTCTGCAGCCGACGTAGTTTTGGCCTGCCCAGACGGTAGCTGAGCTGAAAATGCGCAGATATTAGTCTGGGAAAAATACGGCAGAAAATACGCATCCTTGCGGTTCGTTCATTCGGAATATTCTCGTTTCTTTCCAACAGAGGTCGAATAATTTAAACTCGTAGCCACACTTTCCATATTAATAAGATTTTGGCGGACGTACATCCGGCTGGATGTCTGAAAATGAAATGATAGGTGTTGAAAATAACATTCAATGATGTTTCAAGCAACAACAGAATACCAGCACTTTAAACTTGTGATAATACTACTGCAACTTTTAACGAAAAATGAAGAAATTATTGCTAAAGCAACGTAAGCAATAATAATTGCTATTACCATATATTTTATAGTCAGATATTGGAACATATCAGCGGAATAAAAATGGTATCGCCACAGTGCCGATTCCACTTTCACTGCAACAGTGGAACCATCACTTTTGGAACTATTTTCTTTGTCCACTTAGGAAGTATAACAGCCTTTATGTGTATTATTCACACCCGAATTTCCATATTTAGGCATATTCCATTTTCTTCTCCTTCTGCTCCTCTTCTCTTTCACTCCCTCCCTCTCTCCTTCCACATCATGATATGCAGTTCTTAACATGTGCCAACGGTAAACCATCTAGTGTACATTCATGCAGTCAATGAGGTGCCGTAAAGAAATGCCTAAAAACGAACTCCAAACTCCAAACAGTAAAATGTCGACCTCAATTATTAATTTTTTGTATAATTAGTTTTCTACGTGAATCACGGAAAACTGCCAATGAATGAACGTGCATGACTTGTTGTTATGTGTCATATACAGTATTGTATACCTGTAATACACTGCGACAAGAGATACACAGTATTTTGAAAGTGTTGATTAAATGTAGTAATACATTTTTGTAAGTAGCAATTTTAACTCACATCACAATCGCGTTTGAAAACGTTGATTTGTCTTGGTTGCAAACCGAAGTTAAGTGACAATCGAAATTGGGATACAACGTCTGCTACCGAGCTGGACTGCAAACTTGCCAAGACCGCACACAAATTTACGTCTGAGCGTAGAAATGAAGAAAATCAAGAAATATTATCCTTTCAAGTAAACTTAAGATCTTTTATTTAAAGATGTAACGCTCTTAAGTCTGTCAGATAAGACGATGTTATCGTTCTATTTACCCCACCCAACATTATCAATCCGCGCATGAAATGTGTGAACAAGCATAAAAATGTCTTTTCGTACGAATACAGTCATTTTTTTGACAAAATCTGAAGCATGATGTGTACAAACTAAAGTTTTCAAACGTCGCTGTCATAAAATTTATTTGCAAACATTTTGAACGTTTTATCGAATTTGTAATGCAGCTATAATTGCATTGGCACAGAATGGAGTAAACCCATGCTAATCAACGGCTTTTCATTTAACATCATAAAACGAACATCTTCGTTTTTTGAGTAGATATACGGAAATAATTCACTCTTGAAGTGGCAACAGTTTTATTGTCACTCGTGGCTTCGCCACACTTGACAATACAATGGTTCTACTTCACTCGTGAGCTACTTCCCTATATCTGCTCAACAAACGGAGATATGCTCCATTTAGTAATGAAACATCATCAAGTCATTGAAATTATATGTATGGAGCTTGAATAAGCCTCAAATGTAAAAAGTGGCAGCGTTTAACTGCTTTGAAGACCGTTGTCTTAATTACGAAATAATAATCAAGTGCATGTGGCTGTGGTGCATTGCTGAATCGGACCTGTATTATTTTCAGACAGAGTCAGTTAGTTTACAAAATGGCAAAATCGTGATTTATTCCGACAGATTAGGTCAAGCCAATCCTACCGCTTTCTTAACTCTTGTATATTTATATGAACAAGCTGTGAAAGTGAGGTGAATTTACTAAAATGGAGATTGGGTTAAGGTGTTGTGCCGACGAGGAAGTTAGTTTACTCTTCTAGACTTATGTTCCTGAGCAAGTTTAGTCTATAATAAAAAGAAAATTCGTTAAAATATCACGTTTTTGGTACCCCACGATGAAATATATCTTGTATTAACGTATGAAAAGAAAATATTATATATATATATATATATATATATATATATATATATATATATATATATATATATATATATATATATATTATATATATATATAAAGATTATGGGAAGCGGTTCATATGCGATTCGTTGTGACGTTATCGATATTGACTGTGCCGTTTGCCGCATGCTACCTTGTAACGTCATCAGCCCTGTAAAGACTTAATGGCATTTCCTCCTGCATGTTACGTCAAATCTTCACACTATAAACTAAATCCATTGTAGAGAAAAGATCACAGAAAATGAAATATTACTGTTTTTCTCCACGTGATATTTTACCACCAAATGTACATCGACGTGGCAGTGGTATTAAGCTTCAAAGGAGAGGTAACCCACTGTGATTAGTAAGTATGTTTTTTGTTTTGTTTTCTAAAATTTCAAAAATAACTTTAACAGGAGATGGAAAAGGTCCAGGACATTCCGAGAGTGGTTGGTTTACATCAAGCGGATGTGGCTTCATCTTGTCTTTGAGAAGCGTAGTCGTCATCGAGATTATTGCGTCATAATGTGCAGGACATTAAAAGATGCTAAACTTGCATGGAACTAAGCTGTTCCTATAGCATTTTTCCCCGAACGATATCCATTTCAATTTTCTTTATTACAATGATGTGAATTGACATGCTTTGCTTTCATTATCAGTTTTATTTAATCTTAGTCAACACTCATAGCGCCGCTTTCATTTCATTTTTTCCCCAGGCCCTGATCTGGGTATCAATTCTGCTGCATAGAGATGGAAGAAAGCCAAAGCGGGTCGGTTGACCAGGACATTTGTAGCGACCGAACGTCAATTGACACAGTCTTTATAGGATTTCAGAATTGGAGACATAGTTAGACTAAAGATGCTGTATTGAAGGAGGAGATTCCTCGTTATCAAACTCCAAGGAGACTTACACTATTGTATTATGCTTGCGCTGCTTTCAGAGGAAAACTATTCAGCATGTTTAGGAGAACAAAGTGTCAAAAAGGTGGGAAGAATGAGAAGCGCAAACAAGTAAACAGAATGTTTTGGAAACAAACCGACATAAACAATAAAACTGATAGCACACAATGCTTTAAATAAGCAATTTATCAACTTGTCGTTTATCTTTTTTATCTTCGCTTTCTTTATACCTTGGCACAATGCTAATATTAACTAAAAGACTCTTCATTTTATTCAACAATTACACATTTTGTCATTACAACTTAGTATCATCCGTTATGTACTGACAAATATTTACAAAGTTTTGTCATCACAACTCCATATCATCCGTAATATATACTGACACATATTTACAATTTGTTGTCATTACAACTCAATATCGTCTGTCATGTATTGAAACATATTTACAATTTGTTGTCATTACAACTCAGTATCATCGGTCATATATTGACACATATTTACAAATTGTTGTCATTACAAGTCCGTATCATCCGCATATATTGACACATATTTACAATTTGATGTCATCACCGTTCAGCATCATCGTCATTTATTGACACATATTTACGATTTGTTGTCATTACAACTAAATATCATCTGTCAGATATTGACACATATTTACGATTTGTTGTCATTACAACTCAGTATCATCCGCGATATATTGACACACATTTACATTTTTGTATCGTCAATGGAGAAGAATTTTATAAGCTATTGGCTTTCGTTTTAACCATTTACCTTCTATATTAAACATCTTGTAGTCACCAACAACTAATTTAGGAAAAAAATGTGTTTAAACTAAAGAAGCAAATTAAGTACAAACATCAAATTATCAACATTCTCACAGCTCAACTTTGGTATGGAGATTGTGGTGGTGGTGGGTGGGGGGTGGGTGGGCTTAACATTACTGATAATTGTATTTACTCACGATGAAAATCAATACACTAATTCCAAAGGATAATATTTCCCCTTGTCCCTTATTCAATTTAGGACAAGACTGCATCTCCTCTCTCTACTCTCTTCTCAATACATGCAGATCAACCGGAGCATTGCAACCAAGTTTCTTGTGGTGTATATGCCCATTTTCAAGACAGAAAGAGTTAACTTAATTCAAAAAGGAAGAAATACCTTCGTAATATTAATTTGGGCTGGCCGTGGATTTTATCTCTGTACCAGCGAAGAAAAGCAGTACCTTCCTACAGCAACGAGATGGCACTTGTACGCTAATATTTGTTTCCGAGAAAAAATATACTGCAACAAAAATCTCCAACGATTGCAGATAGGGGATGTTTGCCGTTCGTGTTTATTTGAGTATCAATCTCATTATCAACAGACAGTAGCTTCCCAAAAAGAGATCGTTTAGCAACCAATCCGCGTGTAAACCATTCTGGCATTTTAATCGTTTTAAGCACTTTCTTTAAAACTATTTTGTGATCCTTCGTGAGCTTTAAGAATCCCGCTCCCCCTGAACACTCTGTACTCAACATGTGCGCGGCTTTGGTAGCTGAAATGACAAAGGCATGTACATTTCAACTAGCAGCTTGAGCATCATTGACTGAAATACCCTGGCTCAGCGGTTTGTTCAGGAATCATAGGCGCTGAAACTTTTGCGAGGACATGCAACGTATATGCATGTCACGTATTGTTAGAAACGGTACAGTGATGACAGACTTTAGTTTAAAACGCGACTTAACCAAAAATATTAAAACCCCGAAACTGTCACCTTATATTAATTTGTGTATTAAGTAATAATTAACTAGAGACCGTGGCAACGCTTACAGATTTATGTCAGGAAATTTTTCATAGCTGTCACGTAGCAACCATGACCCTTATTTATCATGTATCAGTCCAGTGACAATTTGAAACGAAAAATCCTTAGTTGAAAGTTTCATAATTGATGGAAATAGGTAGTATGTCTGGAGTTGTATAAGTCATTGTATTTCAGTGTTGATTAAAAGAAACATGTATCTTTCCAACATGAATGCACCAGTAATCCCAAAACGTTTTCAGAATCTTCAGGCAAGGACGTTCTGATCCATATACTAGCTGTAAACAAGACGAATTTAAAAAGATGTACGATTTGTATTTCATAATGTTATAAAAATGAGAAACAAAATAATTTTGATTTTTGTGATAACTCCGGACCATAATTTGATGTTCTTACATACAACTTGAAATGAACACATTGTAGAACAGAGGAAATCACCCATGGCTGAAACAATAGTTCTTATGGGATATCTAGAGCTGGGCTCTGTGATACAAATAAATACATAAATAATTTCAATTTTTATATAGATGGGCACGTGATACTCATCTGAATTTGATGTACACAATGGTACATTCTGAGAACTACTACTCGTGAGATTCTGTGCGGGCTCGGCACGCGGATAGGCTCAAGACAGAGGAGTAAGAGTTGCCTAATTAAATTCTTTTTTTGTTGATTAAATCCGTTCATTTGAAGAAGAAAACGAGGGAAATTGGGATTATAAAGATTAAATGATCATCACTAAATATAAATTGAAATGTCATTTTACCTAATCACTCACAAAGTCAACGAAAACTCTATCGGAAATATTCACTTTGTGAGCAATTAGATTTGCACTTGCTACGAGTCTCTGCTCTTAAAATAAGTAACAGAGAAGAGTGAAAGACAACAAGCTTTGTAAAAATGAGCAAATAATTTATTTCCCTTGAAAACAAAGTGAAAATGAGAAAAAGAACTTACGGTATTTAAAGTTCTGAATAAAATTCAGTAAAAGTCCAGAAAAAATCCCAAACTGAAGCCGATGTCGTGTCTGTGGTAGCTATTAAAGTGTTGATGTGTCAACAGTGTTTTATTGAATCACAGAAAGATAATTACAAGTTTTGAAGATACCATAAATTCCAGTGAATGTCTCTATCCAAGAATTTTATCGGAACACTTTTGTTTTTCCAGAGAAAATAATCACTTGAATTCAATAATTTGAACAAAATAGATTCCAGCCCAAAACTACTGGTCACAACATATAATATACAACTTGAAAGTGCAAGATGTTAAGCCAGGAATGACAAAGTCCTCACAATTACAAGATTAGATAGTTTTCTACTTGACCTCAGGTCACAATTAGCATTTTCTTTAAAAAAAAAAAAAAAACCAAAACATTACCTAATGGAAAATAACCTTCTAGAATGATCCTGATGTTTACAAAATCAAAACCATAACCTGTAAAATTCACGTAGGAAAGCCCAACACTGTGGTAAACCCCTCCTCAACTTATTTGTGGCGGGTTTACTGGTTTTGGCTTTTGTATCTAGTGGTGATCGCCCACGGTGAAATTTGCCCGGTATCGATTAAGGTCAATACAAAGTATGACTTATGGGTGTAATAAATAGATAATCTGAGCTAATATATAGAACAGAATAACACGAGCCCCCGTTACAAATAAAGACAAAATTTAATCAAATTCCAAAAACAATAAAATTTCACAAGCAAATGATATAAACGTTACAATTCGAAAGATACACTTCTTTCTTTGTGAATCAAACTAATTAAGGAATTTCAAAATGCAAATAAGATTATAAAAATAGCCGATTCTGTTTACGATAGAATCAAATCATCATTTAACCGAGTGAGAAATCGAATAACACTGCCTTGCATCGATTCATAACCTGGTGTTCTGTTCCGTCCAAAAGGTCCACTCAGACTGTACTTCTGGCTCCATCGCGCCGGTAAGTCCTTTTCGCTCTACTTCCCTCTCTCCAAAATTCTTGGTATCTCGTATTTTTCCCTTTTTGGCTTTCCGCTCTGTTTGGGTTGTAAAACGTGTCTCTTCCCGAAACTATCTCATTTTAAAAAAATATAAACAAAAGCAACCTAAATCTTCCGTCACATTATACGGGAATAAATCATTAGTCTCACCCCTCGAGGTCAGATGTAATTCTATTGGATTCAAACAGACGTCGATGGCTATCTAGACTAATTGGTCATAACAGAACATACAACCCAGTTCCACAGACTAATGGTCTGCTAATTGCCATTTACACCTCACCGAGACATTAATTCCTTACTAGTCTCATTACACGAGAATGAACGAAATTCCTTACCCTACGTTAGTGTTACAAATACACATAATAAACTCGTTCGGATAATTTCCACGGCTTCCCATAATATCTACATTCCAGCAATTCGTCAAGGTATATAAATAAACAATATCATTGTACGATTTCAGATAAATGAACTCAACACAGTTATGCTAGATACATAATTCCCTATATAGAATAAGCATGAAATTCTGGATACACAAT
This sequence comes from Megalonaias nervosa, assembly GCA_016617855.1. Lineage (NCBI taxonomy): Eukaryota > Metazoa > Mollusca > Bivalvia > Unionida > Unionidae > Megalonaias > Megalonaias nervosa. The sequence goes on from JAECUM010031120.1 coordinate 66,956, forward strand.
TCCCTACAATAATCGAGACTATAACTTAGCGAGCCGTCAATGTACATATAAAGAAAAATATCATTGTGCGGACTCAGATAAACAAACTCAACACAAATATACTATATCAAGAAAATTGATCTACGACTCAAACAAATAAATCCCTGCAAATACATGCAAATACAAGCAATTAAATCAAACAAGTCATCATAGTAGAATCAACTAATTTACATGAGATTATGCACATACCTTGTGTTTCAAGCTTTTGGTGTCTGTCAATTCTCCAGACAATCGTTTACCCCTTGGATGATTTTTTTTTACGAGAGATTTACTCATTAAATTTCTCGGAGCCCTCTGTTCTTGTTCTTTCCTCTTGTAGAAAAGTGCAGACTGAGTTGCAAATTCCACTACTGCACATTTAAACTGATAGTTTTTCGTGTGAACCCACGCCCTCTTCCACGGCGTAACCAATCAGAATGACATAAAATTCCCGCCTCACTAACATCGAAACACTGCACTACGTCTGACAACAAATGGCTACCAACTGTTTTCTGGTCAATGTCCCAACTGTCAGCTTCCATACATACCAGGAATTGAACTCGGTTCCGGTAAGTTTAAACAAACTAAGCCCTTAATTATATATCGATAACTCCTGACTTTGGCTGAACCAATCCGTACATTATGGATTTTTAAACGCGGCCATTCCCCATAAATCTAGTTAATCGTACATGTGTCTAGCTAAATGTTGCCTACAGAGATTAACAATAACCAAACAGATATCGACCTAAAAATCTGGTCTGTTACAAACACCCTGACTCAAATAATCATATTTTCTTCTTCTGTTAATAAAGATCCTGATATTAAACCCATAAACATAGAGAATAATTTAGCTATGTATTAGTTGTTTACAATGAATAAAATAAAATAAAAAGTCAACTTTGGGTCAAGCAGAAATGAGCTCAATTTTGGACAAGGTCAAGTCCAACATACAATGTTACATTACAATAGCATGTAATAAAAAATTAAAATATAACTAACAACCAATTAAAGTAAATATACATAACACACTCTTTGTGTCTATGTTAACTTTGGGAGTAATCAGATAAAATTTACTCTTCGATAAATACCCAGTCATGATCATTTAATAAGTAAATAAATAAGTAAATAAATAAGTAAATAAATAAATAAACAAATAAATGTTGGACCCGACGTCAAGTATGGGTTAGTAGAACTTTCATCTAAAGTTAATACTTTTTAGTGTCACTGCATTTAGTTTTGAAATTTTAGACTTATTTTTAACATCTGTCTTAGTTTCGTACCTACTGGATCTTGCTTTGATTTCAAGAGTAATATACCAGGGCTCAAATTTAACGTATGAAAGTGTGACAAGATTTCCTTGGTCCATTTCTTATTTGTCTGCCATTTACACTCATTTGCCCAATTAGCTGTGTTCATTAAATTGGGTATACTTAATTATTGTCCAATAACATTAAATGCAGGAATATATCAATCATGAAAGTCAATATTTAAAGGGAATTAGTTCTTTAGGGTGACAGTTCTAACCTTTGCAATTAGTATTTGAATATATGCACCATAACGATCTCTCTTCAGTCAGTTGATCGTAACGGCCAAGACAGATAATGACAAAATATCAACATATGGTCTTATTGAACAGTACTTCTTATCGATAATTACCTATTCAAAACTTCATTATTTACTTTTTCAACGTAATATTTTGCTCTTAGTTTAAATCACGTAAGGTACTTATTTAGAACACCTACCTACGGTAGCGGCCAGAGTTTTTGCATGAACAAACACTTTCGGCTTATTTGTGATTGTAGATCTTGAACCAACTTTTAGAGAATAATGGAATAGTAGATGTTTCAGTGACATTGCATATCGTGTAGAAAACAGTGACATTGCATATCATGTAGAAAACAGTGACATTGCATATCGTGTAGAAAAGATTTGTTTGAGTGCCTAAAATGATTCCTCTGATCCACATAAGGGCTTAACGTCCCTGGACATATGCTCTTCATACATTTTGTTGTAAATATTAAATTTTCTCTTCTAGACCTTATTCCTACGTCTGCTGGTTTTAAAATAAAGTCTTGAAACTATTTTGAAGGTAAAGGTGATCCAGGAAGCAGTCTGACAATGGGACTGCAGAGAAAACGTTCAATGCGCCATTAGGGGAACTGTTCATATGTTATAAATTACCAATTTCATTAATAGTCGACATTGCCGACATGTTTTATTTAGCCACCAGTTCAAATCCTCTAATCCATTTTCTCCATGTTAATTAGATGTATATTTAAGATGTCTGGAGGCAGTTCTTTATTCTATTTTATGACGATAGTTATGTCAGATTCTTATCAAATGTTCATCTACGCGTAGTTTTAATTGAGCTGGTCTCTTTCAGTTTGCAGAACTGTGTTTAACAAAATGTACATCTTTGGCTCACTTATCAAGCTATACGCATCTCGTGAAATTAAATTACAAGGTCGAATGACCTTGTAACAATATGTAATAGAAAACTCCTTCTTAATGCAGACTAATGTCTCTATAATTTCAATGCATCTTGTGCCTAAAATTCATATCCTTTTCTCCAAAAATAGTGCCAAACATAATTACAGATTCTTCGATGAATGCAAATCGTTCATCCATAGGGTTTTTTAGGTTTATGCATGCATACTTTTCTGCTCATAAAAGTAATATAGTAGTTGTGGTAGAAGTAACAGCGTAAGCATTAGTGGCACTAAGTAGTGTTGATTATATTACTTTTCTCGTGTTGAATGATGTATTTATTAAAGTAAATATTCGTGACAGCCATGATGTAATTAGTAAAAAAAAATATTTTAGAAATGCACCAATATTGCCCTGGTCAAAACATGCCTGATCTAGTTGTGGAATTTGATAAATCTGGATCAAATTTTCTTATCTTGGTTCCTTTTTAAAATGTCTTCCATAAATTTATTACTTCGTGTCGTCGATATGACGCTTCATAAACACGTCATTCCAACATTATGCATCTGATACATGGGCAAAGTCTGAGGCGTTCCGAATGGACTTCAAAGACCAAAACTAAACCCATTGACATTATTGAATCGAATATTCTCAGAATGTCATATGATACACGATGTCTTACACAATAATTTTGAGTCTTGGACATGCAAACTTGTAAGAACGTTTATTTATGGGGCATATGGCGTCAAAACGGCCGGAGAAAATGCACAAATTATTTACAAATATTATCAAAATCAATGAATTATTTGGTTGGAACAAAATCAACGATAAATTCACGAAGAAGGTACAAAAGTTAAAACATGGTGTTCATTCTTGGATTCTTTCTGATATGTTTGCATTTTGGGTATCACAAAACGTATCGAACAAATTATATTGCGCAATATTAGAGTCTGGAGTAAAAACTAGTCTAGCCTAAATAGGAAACAAAATGTTTATTGAGTTCATATGACATACAAGATTATCGAATTCCAAGAAAAACAGTATAGGTGAAGAAGTGATCATGAATGCTACATCTAGATTTCTGACCCTCATTATGAGACCAAGTAAAATCATATACAGGATTACCTATTATTGGCTGATGTAAGATGCACGTGCAAATAAGATCATCCAAATTTACTTCCTGCGTTTTTACAAGATGGCAATAAAGATAATCTCGTGTAGCCTTTAGGTAGCCAATGTTTTATTGTTACCCCCTCCCAACCCAGCGCATTCATTGATGGGTCGTTGATGTGTTAATGTTTCCCTGTTATTCAACATCAACATTATCAGTTATTTGAATGCCACATTTAGGAGTGTGTCTGTGTGTCTGTATGTGTATGTGTGATTTGGATTTTTAACGTAGCTTTAACAATTTTTCAGTCATATCGCTACGATGTCTACAGTGTGACAGTTTATAATGATATCTAGCACTGGGGCATCATGCCGCAGACATGCGGCATGATGTCCCACCCAGTCACATTATCCTGACACCAGGCCGACCAGTTATAACACTAACCTCTAAATGCTGAACGCCTAGCGAGGCAGCTGTTAGTATCATTTTTTAAAGTCTTTCGAACCCGCGACCTCCCGCATCCGGGCATTTATGAGAGAATGATGTATGTATCTAGCAAAGTTTAAGTCACATTTGAATTAAACTGGCTATGTAATGCCAACAAAAGTTTAAGTTCGAAAAATGTAAAACTGAATTTCACAAAAATTTAGGCTGATAAACACTTCCAAATGTACAATCAAGTGCAAAAAGATAAAACACAAACGTAACGATCTTAAAATTCAATAAAATGTATTAAAATACAGATAAAGGTAACACATGCAAAATCCTTTTAAAAAATGAATACATTTCTTGGATAAACGGCATTCACTTAAAAAGTCCAAGATTATCTACGGTGGTACGCCCTCATGCAGTTTCTACAAGTAGTCTAGGTTAAAACACTTCTCTCTCACAGAGTGGTATTTGACACATTCAACAAGAATGCGCAGCACCACCAATGGACACTAGGACGATACACACTCCGGTCGAGAGTCACCTGTCAGAAAGTATGCATGAGTTAGACATGTGTTCAATGTGGAAAGGAATATTTTTTAGAGAATGAAAGGTTTCAACGTGGTTAAAAGCTGTGAGTAAGGATGTAATTTCTGCACTACATATTGAGCTTTTATCCGGTAACCGGCTCGAGATTGTGCCATGGGTGTTGCAAAGGCAACTCAAATTTGTCACCATCTTTCGAAACGTCTATCAGTTAGGACGTGTAGCTAGCTACGATGGGGGCGCTCTAGTTGCATTGAATTTGCTCTGAAATATGAGAGTATGTGTTGAGGACTTCCTTAATTTATAAAGGTCAAAATTATTTTGGGAAGTTTCGATTTAAACGATTGTTATTTGGGAACACACATTTTTGCAGTATTTCCAATACTGACGTTTGCTGTTTTTAAGAGATGATAAATTAGTACACCAAAAGATGGAATGATGTTTGGTTTCTGAATCTACATGGTTTGGTATTTGGACCAAAGCATTGCATCACATTCGTGGTTAGATGGGTTAGAAGATAGTTTCGTAGCATACTGAAGAGTCACTTTCGATTGTCTGAGATAAACAGACGGTTCATTTGCCTCAGCATTGAGGTTTTCTGAAGAGAAAGTTCTAAATACAACCGAGGCATAGTCAATTTTCAATCTTACTAAAGATAGTTATAACTGGGGCAGGACCTTCCGACCTGTTCCCCAATCTGTTTGACACAACTCGTGCAAAATACAAGACCTTTTTTTACTTGTACCCACGAGATATCTACAATGTACAAGCAATGTTAGTTTATGGTTTTAAATAAGACATTCAGATTTGCTCTCCTCTTCAACATAAATAAGACAACGTCAAGATATAGCTTTGAGTTATCATTAAATGCATACATTCAGCTGTTGAATTCGAAATTTAGAAGCCGTTTTTTCTTCCTGTTTATATATGTTGTGTTGCTCATCTCTAGTTGACGTTCAATAGTATGCACACTCTTTGATCCATAGCAGATCAAAAAGTTGTCAACATATAATGAGCAGTCAGTTCCTGAATTAAGGCAGTTCATTCTGATGTTGAACCGAGTGATTGACAATATACCGCCCTATTCTGGAGATCCTATGTTTAACAAAATAGAGACAAAATAGGTAGTCGGTCCCTAAGACCTAGGCTGACAGGGCCATTCATTATGCCGTATTTCCAGATGGCATCATAAGCTTTCTCCAAGTCGAAGAACGCGGCAACTGTTTGCTCTTTCTTTATCAAAGCTTCACTAATAGATTCTCTTAAGCTTGATAAAATGGTGTACTGTGTTTCTTTGGAGTCTGAATCCACATTAAATGTCAAATAGTAGGATGCTGGATTTGATATACCAGAGTAGTCTATCATTTATCGTCAGCTCCATGGTTTTACTTATATGGGTTGTTAATGATACGGAACGATAGGTGGAAGGGTCATTTTGGTCTTTTCTAGGCTTTAGTAATCAACGCTGCTTTCACCCAAAACTGAGAGAAGTCGCCATTTGCCCAAATTTCATTGGAAATGTTAAGCGGTGTATTTAGAACTTGCTAAGAAAAGAGTTTCAGAAACTGACAGTTGATATTATTTGGTACAACTGAAGCGTCATGGGCTCGATGAAGAGGGTTTCTAGCTCTTGAAAGTGAAATGTTTATTGCGATCTTTAGCATTAGCAGATTTGAAATCAAGAAGAACCCTTTGATTAAAGTCTTTGACACGATGCAAATTGTCAGAAGGATTATCTTGTGAGGAGTTCTTCGAGAATATTTCGGCCAATATTTTCGAGATTTCTGATGGAGTTGTGATCATTTCATCAGATTTCTTTTATTCTTGTCAGTATTCCATACCGATATAATAGAGACATAGGATGTGCAGTTTTGCCCATCGCTGTCTCGAATAGTACGACGAGCATTAGCTCGATATATGCAGTATGTATTTGGATTCTTAATTGTTAGGATGGTGTTGAAATGTTAAAGGATCTTTACCGTTCCCTGATGACGTCTCTGCATGCATCATCAAAGCATGGCTTGTTGGCACGATTAGGAATCGACGCTGTTTTTTGGTCTTGTTTCCCTATTAACATCATCGAGTATCATTATTAACAGGAGTCTCAACAATTTCTAAAAATTTATTACTGAAGATCACATTCCTAATTTTCACAGCCAAAGAAGTAAACTAAGCGAGAAATAACTTAAACGTAGGATGGCTAGCGGACCTAACTTCATCCTGAATGAAATTTTAAAAGGTGTAGTCCCATATTTAATTAACTACCTAGCATAGCTGTGCTGAATTCATCACTTTTTTCCCTAACTGATAGAGACTGTCCCTTTTTCCTGCTATACGTAGACTGTCCTTTCTAAACCCAACCCGTATGTAAGGTGGTTTATATGGTCCAAACAACTACTGCAAGCAGTAGTCTTGGCAAAATATGTAAGGTGGTTTATATGGTCCAAACAACTACTGCAAGCAGTAGTCTTGGCAAAATATTTCGGCCTGTTATAAAAGCAATGAATATATGTATGTAACTATCTTTGGAGTATTGATAAAATAAATAAGGTTCAGCATACTTTTAGAAAGGAACACAGAAATTCAAAGAACATATTTATATAATAAAACACTTACCAAAAAATCAAAGTCTACAAAAGGTAAACCTTTTTCATGACTTGAGCAAATCATTGAAACTGTCTAGAGAGCTGGGCCTCTTAGTAAATTTCTCCACTATGGCATGAATGATTAAGATTTTAAGATAATTGGTAACATGTATAACATTATAGCCTATACTATGAAAAACTAAGCTATCTTCTCGAACATTGTTGCCTTTAATAGTGGTGCTAAACAAGGTTGTGAACGCAGTCCAATGTTGTTTAATATTGGAATGGCTCACAAGACCATCTTGATATTGTCATTACCGCCATATCTATTTATTTAAAACCCAAACAACTCATCAATTTTGTTTGTGTATGATGCTGTATTCTTTTCTAAAGTGAGTATATGGAGGAACGTTTCAATCTGTACATATTTTGAATTGAATGAAAATTAAATTTAAGTAGATTTGAAACTAAAACAAAATAATATTCTTTTTTTTTTTTTTTTTTTTCTCTCCTTAAGGTCAAGCACTTGGTTTTCTCCTGTGATAATCAGACACTTGAAATTGTTGGCTCATACACACACTTGGGCATAACTTTCCATTACAGTGTCATTTGCAATGCTAGCCAGATTAAAAAGAATCTCAGGTCCAAGTTCAAAATTCAAGCAGCCCTTTTGTACTTTAGAAACTACACTCATTTCCACATTACTGTAATATATTACTTTGTATCAGTAAACAGGTTAGTCTGTATGATTGTGATGTATGAGGGACTGGTTTTGTCAACATAAAAAATACTTTTTCATATTTGCTATAGTATAAGTAGATATGTACCCACACACACACACACACACACACGCATTAACCTCTCATTGTGGAGAGGAAACTAGTGTATTTTAGTATGATACTGACATAATAAGCTACTTTCATATAGTCAAATGACATGTTATAGGTGTTATACATTGATAGGTGCTGTATGAGAGGTGCAGTATATAGAGTATGTAGATAGGTACTATACATACAGTATTTTGGATACAAGCGGTATGATTATTTCGTATGTCTCCATTGAAAACACCGAGTTCCCTTACCACATCTTAGGCAGACGGTGAAATGGCCAAGTTTACCCTGCCCTTGACTCACTATTGTTGTGGGTCAAGATGGACCATAAAACAAACAGATTGACTTGTTTACATGCCAATCAGATGTTTCTTTGATGTTGTTTATGGCCTGAAGTCACAAAAGGTCGTTCTAATTACACGAGGACAGCTAGTTGCAAACACCGTTGATTACATATATTCTTTTCTTCTTTGTTTTCGCTGATTACACGAGCTCTGGGCACCCTGATCCGAAGAGTAATCAAACACCATCACATTGTTGGGAATTTTCTAAAAGGAGATGTGGCAGTGTCAAAATGCAGACAGGAGAAGAAACGTTAGAAGAAGAGGGTAGGGTAATATATGGTAAAATATTGTAAACACGGCAATAAATGCCCCTAAAGAACAAAGTAAACAATATTTGCAAGAGAAATGTTTGCTGAAACTAGCGCAAAGTAAAAAGCTAAGGATTGAACGTAAAACAGTTAAAGTATTTTGCGAAAACAAACGAGAATAATATAACTCGCATTTTCGCAAACTGTATCCCTTTTTACAGTTGTTTTGTATCTATGTGAGCTCACATTTCTTCTATAGCGGACTATGTGCCCAGTCCAATCCCCCCGAAATGTGAATGCAGAAATAACAGTATTTTAAGACTTGGTCTATTCTTGCTGGTGCGTTGCGAATTATGTGGTTAAATAAGGAGACGTGATCGTACGTGATCTGCCCATCCTGTATATTTCACCGGGACAATAAATGGCTTTGGTTAAAGTAAAAATTTTCAACTTGTTGAAACGAAATTTGGCCCTTGAAAAACACCAGAATGTTGCTATTTCAGTCAACAGGTCTGGGCTTCTCTAGGCACAGTAATTACGCAAAAATTCAACTTCGCTTGTAGGTGAGAGAGCAATAATTAGATATGAGTCAGATGAGGAAACAAACCTAGCACATGCAAGTACATGATGATTATTCCAGGTGTAACTGATTTAAAAGCGCTGAAATGTTGTGAGCTTCTATGTCAATTTGACAGAAAGCCGCTTTGGCTTATTATGAAGTTGATATCCTTACCAGACGTAGATATTGTTCGTGACTCATGTTTGCGATGGCAAATATAGGGCAATTCAATGTAATGACAGGCTGGAACCGCATCTTCTTTTTTGTACAAATCTAATGATAATACGCCAGAAAAATATGACTGGAAGAGTCATAAGTAAACCGTGTGTTTGATTTATACAGCTTTACAGAATTGTGCACTTAATTTTGCGGTGGTGAAATAATTTTCATTGGACTTTTTAGTGTTGGTTTGGGAGGCCGAATGGTCTAAGGCGTTCGCCACTGCGTATCACTGACATCTAACCTCTGTCCAACTTGAGTATGCGAGACCTTACAAGTAGCGGTGGTTCTCTTTCTTCACTAAATATACTGGCCGTCATGAATAGCCCATTACGTGCTGATAAATGGCGTTAAACCCAGAAACAAACACTTTTAGTTTGGTTCCATTTTCATTACCATAATTTTGATGAAATATTGGTCATCCCTTCTCAGCCTTAGATTTCTGGGGATACTATGGTTTCCTTTTCACTGATGTCTTGTCCACTTCGATAAGTAATAAATGAGAAAAAAATGTGAATCAGCAAACACTCAGCAAAATAGAGGTATCTTAATAAGTGACCAATTAGACCTGCCAACAGCCTTTCTCATTTAATATATGGGATCTTCTTAATAACTGGACTGCATGAAAACAGCTAAAACTATTACAAATTTACTATCAAGCTCATTAGCGATAAGATTATTCGATTAATCACATTCAAGTATAACATTAGTGTAATACCAGATTACTTAGGCTGTACGTGTTGCAGTCATTGAACGAAATAATGTACCTTGGCCGATGTTTAGCACGGCTGAACTTCCTCTTAGCGTGTCCTGACTTTGTTTAAAGTCATACCCTTTGCTCTCGCATTAGTTTTCTGATACAACAGTAACCATTGAGTATTACGACTTCTTCGTGTTAATTACCAAAAATGAATTTCACGATAATATACATTAGGGTCTATGTTCTTTGTTCTACTGATTACTCCTACCAAACTACATAGACTCAGATCTGCCGATGCATTATGCAACGGCAGAGTTTATTCTATGCAGTTTGCAGCTGGATCTGATTTATGCATGAGTACTGTTACGATTCTATGGTCTTAAACTAAGTAACAAAAAGAAGCAACCATGAAGTTTTGTAAAACTTAAAAAATAATTTCATTCTCTAAGTTATATAATGAAACTTTAAGAAGGACTTATAGTATTATGAAATAAATCCAAAATAATCCTAAAAAGTTTAATCACAAGTCGAAAAAATTAGTGTGTTTTAAATGAATTCCAGGTCCGGAACGTGCTAATGTACAAATATCCTTGAATGTGCTGAAGTGCAAACCGTCTTGATGTATCACAATGGCATTGTCCAAAACTACTTTCATTGAATTCAAAATAATCCCGAAATGTTGCTTTTCTCCAAAGTCAATGAACACTTTGTAATTTCAATGAAATAATACAAGCAAATGATTTCCGTCAAATTATATCTAAGCACAACAATAAATACATCTGCAGACCAATATGAAAACAAGAACAATACTCGGAAATAGGAATTAGGAATGAATTATTCTCTCTTTATAAACATCCCGCGACTCTATTACAACTTTATGTCGCAATACCTCCCACGTGACTTATGTTGCATCACAAACCACCCGACTAATGTAACAACACAACCAACCTGACTTAATTATCCAATTGGAAATTACCCCAAACTGTAAAATAGATTCAGTATATAGAACTGGAAAACAAACAAATATTTTTTCATAGCTCATTGCAGTCTTCAGTCATGGACCAAAAGTTAAAGATAAAATATTACAGTATATACAGTATGTGTATTTTTTTCTTTATATTTCTCACGATTTTATTAAATGGGTGCATATTTGACATTATGGTACTAAGTTGCTGGAGTTTGTCGTCATCAGTTTTATGGATCCCATGGGTTTTTAAATTTCAATGTCAATGCGAGGTAATTAAAATCAGGAAAAATACGGTATATGTTTGTATATGGTTATCACTCACATAATATTAGAGATTTTAAATGTTTTATCTCTGAGTGAAAACCACATTTTCTACATCAAGCATGAAATCTAATAGTAATTCCTATTACATTGATACCAGTAATGAAAACAAAAAAATATTTATCATCTCGTTCAGGAATTAATTTAATCCGAGAACAATTAATATCTAGTTCTACCATTTCCATAAAATTTTTCAAATATTCTTAGTATTCTTAATTATTACGATTCCAAGCATGGTTCCTGCCCCAATGTAGAAGTACGACAGGGGACCAGTCTAGACCGATTCCATGCCTGATTAATTATATGTATCCATATTGAAATTCGACAGTTGTTTGGGTTTCAGGACGTTGGAATATAAGTAACAAATTTTGATATAATAGAAAACGGTATATTTTTAAGAATTATGTTACATACTAATTTACAGATGCAAAAAGTTTCAAGACAGGGCTTAGAGAACACTTTCTTCTTCATCGTTGCCAATTTTATTTTACTATTGCACGCTAAAGCATATTCAATCTAGGTTGCTCACAGACGTCTACTACCAGGGAAAGTTGCATTTGAAATTTAGGTAACTAGGGCATTCGTGTGTGAGAATACTAATTTTGTGAACATTTACTATAAAAAGAGAAAACTTAGAACGAAACAAAGCTCATGCATTCCGTGAGACAGACCAACAAATAACATTGTTTTCCAATATGTAGATAAAGCCATATTGTTATAATTTGGTGACACATGGCTTAACCATGAATAATGTACCGAGTGACTAGTACAGTTATCTTTCAGTAGCTGAATCAAAGACAAAAACCATTTATTTATTCTTAAATATTTGAAGGACATATTTTGCAACACCTATCAGCAGTGTGTGTGTGTGTGTGTGTGTGAGAGAGAGAGAGAGAGAGAGAGAGAGAGAGAGAGAGAGAGAGATTTGGATTTTTAACGTAGCTTTAACAATTTTTCAGTCACATCGCTACGATGTCTCAAGTGTGGTAGTTTATAGTGATGTCTAGCACTGAGACATCGTGCCACAGACATGTAGCACGATGTCCCACCCAGTCATATTATCCTGACACCAGGCCGATCAGTCCTAACACTAACCTCTTAATGCTGAGCGCCCAGCGAGGCAGCTGTTAGTACCAATTTTATAAGTCCTTGTATGATTCGGCCGGGGTTCGAGCCCGCGACCTCCCACATCCGAGGCGAAAGCTCTAAACACAAGGTCACCGGAG
>JAECUM010031121.1:0-62288 GCA_016617855.1 Megalonaias nervosa
CAGAAGGGTTGACAATTAGAAATGTGTTGAAATGAGAAATGAGAGTTATGATTTGAGACAGTCATTTGGCGTAGAGCAACCAAAAATTGTGATTGTCAGAATTAGAATAATTTGGATTACATTTGATTTTGTTCATTTGTTATGAGAAGAAGCATACTAGAATCCCTTCTTTAGGATACAAATAAAGGGGTCTTATTTTTGTCCTCTCTATAAATATTTTTGTGAGAGAAATGTTTCACTTACCTTTTACATTTCTTATCTTTACCTTTTAATTTTTTTTGTTTACAATTTCATGTTTGTTTTTATTTGGAAATCTTTATCTTTCTAATATGGATGGCTGTTGCTAAACTTTCTTTAGAACTAGAATCTTAAGTGGCACAATGTTGCCAGTATTGTGCTGACATGCCATTAAGCCCTACTACTCCATCTCAACTCTGTCCACATGGTTTCAAGATATAGAAATGTGAGATTAGCTTCCTGTGGGTCAGTGATTCTCACCGAGGTTTTGTCGGGTTTATATTGCACCAGTAATACTTGTCTCCATGTATAGACTATCTTGCATCATCATGGTTGCCAGTGGCTGACTGGATGATGTTGTTCACTTCATTTGAAACAATCTACATGTGTTAAGTATTTGTAATTTTATTTTTAAATCACCTCTTAACAGCTTTGTTTTACTGTATGGAAGTTGCATCTTAAAAGAATACTATTTCCTCCTCACATGGCGTGTGACTCAAACTGTCACTTGTTCAATACCTGCCCAGGTCTTTTACCATGGTGAGTCCTTGGGAAAGGCACTTAGCTTCCATTTCCTCCACTTCATATCCACTTCATATAACCAGTAATGTTTTGATAGTACCATAACAAATCAACCAATCATTGCTGCCAGAAGTTTGCTAAGAATTATATTAATTTCAAGATTTTGTTTTTAGGGATGAGAGTGAGCCAGAGGAGATAGAGGACAAGAGTGCTACTAAACCTGAAGGCTGGCTGGATGATGAGGAGTCACTGACTCCAGATCCAGATGCTGAAAAGCCAGTAGACTGGTAAAGGACATCCACCATCACTGCCACAACATAGGTTTTGTAATTACAAGATTTTGATGATGAAAAGACTAAATAATGTGAAACGTTTTCAGGTAGTATTGGGACAGTGTGCATATTTCTCAGTGCTCTTGTTACATTCAGACATTAATATTGAAACTAGCTTGAATTTGATATGCCAGCCTGTATTCAGTTGTCCAGCCAGCTAGCCATCTGTTCCATATTTCATTTTCACAAAATAAACATAAACAAGTTCTGTACCATCTACAGTTATCAAAATGTCTGGATGGCTTGAACTTGGGTTAAGAGGAAGCCTGTCATTTTTCGGGTCAAAGGTCAAGGTCACTATGATCGAAAGAAGACAAATGATTTTTGCAGGATAACATTTAGTTCTACACGAAAGACCTGAACCAAGCTTTGCATTTGACTTGCACTTGGGGAAAAAAAGAAATCTTTCAGTTTTGGAGAAAATATCAAAAGAAATCCTCATTGGGGAAATCTGCATATCATCCCAGTGAATAACGGACATTTTATCATTGCTATAATCTTCACTGTGGCTAGTTTAACTTTTTTTTTTGTCTTGTAGGGATGATGATATGGATGGAGAATGGGAGGCTCCATTGATAGGTCAGTATGTCTTCTGTATACGAGTCATTGTTATCATTCAGATGGAAAAATAAGTAAATCATGATAAAAAATCGGAAATATTATTGTTGCAAAATTGTCATTCCAAACTATTCTTGGTTAGAAAAGGCAGAATTGTCACCCTTTTCACATGTAAAGTAACAAAATGTTCTTTGCAGCAGCCATCTTTTTTGACCATGTCATGCAGTATTTTTTGTCCAAAATATTTGTCCAAAATTTGACATCAGGATATGATTCTGTATGATACATATTTTAGAAAGAACTCTCTTCAGTTTAAAAGAAATAGTGTGCATAGCATACAATTACTCGTTCAGGCTGTAGCTCTCTTTTCCAATAAACATGAAAATGGCACAGTGTAAGGGCATTGTAGTCTCTTCTATCTCTGTAAATGAACAAAGAATAAACTGGTTTTAGATGTATTCCTTCCTTAATATAAATCAACAATTACTTTTTAAAACAAATTGGAATTGTGATGATTTCTTACTTTAAAAACAGTACAGAAAATACATAATCTAAATTTATTTCAAAGAGATCATTTATTTCAAGAGGGATATTTCTAATGCAAATTATGAGTTTTAAGAAGAAGGATTTTGATTATCAATTTTCTTTATTTAAAATATTTCAGAGAACCCCAAGTGTAAATCAGGCCCAGGATGTGGAGAATGGAAGCTACCAAAGATCAAGAATCCCAAGTTCAAGGGCAAATGGATCCCACCAATGATTGATAACCCTAACTATAAGGTAGATCTAATCAGTAACATTTCCTACTAATGGATCCCACCAATGATTGATAACCCTAACTGTAAGGTAGATTCTGTTCTAATCAGTAACATTTCTACTAATGGATCCCACCACTGATTGATAACCCTAACTATAAGGTAGATCTAATCAGTAATATTTCTTCCTAATGGATCCCACAACTGATTGATAACCCTATTTATAGGGAGGATCCTATACCACTCCACATTATTTCATCCTAATTGATTTGAAATGTGATTGATACCTGTAAATAGGAGGTAGACCGTATACCAATCCATAACATTTCATCATAATTTACATGTGGCATATCAGATTTAATTTTAGTTCACCTGGCTGTCAGGCCATGTGAACTTAAGGTATCACTATGCATCCATCAACTATTCCTTGTCACCACATTGGATCTATATTTCTGGTCCAATTTCAATTAAACTTGGAACATGGGTTTATATCATCAAATCTTGCACAAGTTAAATAAAGTGCAAGATCAATGAATATTAATAAGGTGACATACTTGGTTTGGGCTAACATTGTTACCACTCTGAAGGCTATGTTTTTGATCCAGTTTTGATCAGACTTGAAATATATGCTTATATCAGTAGGATCTCAGGTGAGATAAAAAAAAAATAAGCGAGATCTGCATGTAACTATGAGGTGATCTTGCATCTGATTGGCTGATCTTGTTACAACCCTGGGTACCATATTTCTGATCAGATTTATATCAAAAGGGGAATAAATATATATTATCAGGATCTTGGATGAGTTTGATGATGAGTACATACATGCCAACCATTATGCGTTTGGCGTAATCATTACGCTTTATTTCACTAAATTACACCTTATGCATAAACATATATGGATTACGTGGTTTCAGCATATCCCCCTTCCAAAAACATCAATAATTTGTTTTCTCATTTTTATTAACATTCCATTAATCACACAGACTGTATTCTAGAGAAAACATTTTTGATTTGCTTGATAATGCTTTGAATAAACATGATATAAGTTGGCAGAACTGTATGGAGTTTTCAGCTGATAATGCATCAGTAATGAGTAAATTTATAAAGGAGTTGCATTCTATATTTTGAATATTGTCTGCATCAGTGGACATAACAGGTTGTCCGTCTTGATACACCATTCTGCTGGAAAGGCTGCCAATAAATTAGAAGGAGAATTCCTGAAGTATCAAGTTGGCATTCTACCAGACAATGTACTTCATAAGGACAGAGTTGGTGTACAATTGCACCTTATTTCCCAGCTAAGAGACCCAGTAACTGGAAGATATAAATTTCCTCTTTTTTGTCAGGTTATGAAAGGGATATTGGTTTTTTACCATTCTAATGCTGACTGTGAGAGATTGATCAGTATTGTTAACAAATATAAAGCTGAATTCGATCCAGGCTCAATAACCCAGCATTTAGTGTTCTACTGGTGTGCAGAACATTCACAGTATCAGCTTGTACAAAGTTTTTTGAAATGCAACACATGAGAATATTGCTTTGTAAAGCTAAAAGTGCCAAATATGAAAACCTGAAGCAATAATTGATGTTAAAAGACCAGAATGGTAAATAAATCATTTTGCACATATGCTCATTGAATTTTTATCATGTTATATGTGAATTACTCTTTTTCTGCTTGGATTACTCTTTTTGTACACTTGGATTACACGTTTTCCTTGCCAGGGGTTGGCATATATGTGAGTAAGGTTCATGCATACTAGTGAGGTGATCTGCATCTGATTGGCTGAGCTTGTTACCACTCAGGATGCCATATTTCTGATCTGATTTTGATCAGACTTGCAATCTGGGTTTGTATTATCAAGGGGTGAATAAATGCGCACATGATACAAGCCTTGAACTGTAATCATTATTCTGTGTTGCAATCTGAACTTGGAATTATTTTTTTTAAACAGGTACCTGGTTCATTTTATTACCCATGTTATTATTAATGGGCGAGTACCCAATTACCCAGGTACGCATTGGCATCTTTAGTCTAAAGCGCTTGCCTCTACAGATTTCCCACATCTCACCTCTATCTGCATGGGTTCAGGTCTTGGCTCAGCAAATATGAGTATGTGAGAAAGCTTGTCAGTAGGTTACCGGGGGTCTGCGGTTCTTTCTGGATTTTCCTGGATTCTTCCTCCACCAAATATACTGTCAGCCATGTACAGTCGATCATGTGCAGAAAAATGGTGTTAAACCCACAGAACACAAACACAAACATTATTTCCTTAGATTGTGGATGAGTTGGATAATGAGCAAGATCCACAGATATTTACAAGGTAATATTGCATCTGATTGGCTGAACTTGTTACCACTGTAGAGGCTTATTTCATATCTGATTTTGATCACACGTGGAATATATGTTTACATCATTAAGGGCTCTTACAAGTTAAGCAGTGAGTGAGATCCTTGCATACTAATGATAGGATGTTGTAGTTCAATATCATTCTGGAAGCCATATTTCTGACCAAGTTTGATCATACTTGAAATATAAGCTCATATCATCATGATCTTGAATTGGTTTGATAATGAGAAAGATATAAACATATTAATGAATTAATCTTGCATCTGATTGGCTGAGCTTGTTATTACTCTGAAGGCCATATTTCAGATCCAATTTTGGTAAAACTTGGAATATATGCTTCAGTCATCATGGTCAGAGGCAGCACAAGATAATATGATAACTTGTGCAAAACAGACATTAGCACCACTCCACTCTGC
Organism: Megalonaias nervosa; assembly: GCA_016617855.1. Lineage (NCBI taxonomy): Eukaryota > Metazoa > Mollusca > Bivalvia > Unionida > Unionidae > Megalonaias > Megalonaias nervosa. Next base: position 5,168 of record JAECUM010031121.1, read on the forward strand.
GTGTACAGGCCCTGATCATGATCTTGGACTATTTCAATTAAGTAGAAAGATTGATGCATATTAATGAGTTTATTTAGAATCTGATTGACAGGGATTTTTATCAGACATTTTTGTGGGGCAGAGATATGGATGATTATCTCTGTTCATCCATTAGGGGTACTAGGTATGTAGGGATGACGTTCATTTTAGGCATCTTTATCTTTAACATGGAAATTCGTTTGGGTCTATGATATATGACTAAATTCCTTTTCATAGTAGTAATTAACTACACAATTTGTACAGGTTGTGATGGGAAAATAAGTTTAGGTTTTGTATCATTTTGAATAGATCTTTATTTCCTCAAATAGGACCCCACTTAGGAACACAAAACAAAAAGTTTCACCGTGGACTTTCTTATAATAATATTCTCACATGCACTCTTATAATGAGCAATGTAATTCTGTAGGAAGGGACATTTTATATTCATTCCATGTGATCTAAGTGTTGGGTGTGAGATTATAGAAAATGTCATTAGGCAAAAATGTTTTCTGATCAGTGACACAAGTTTATATTCTCTTAAGGTGGGACTCTTGAAAAGTTGGCATTATTGTCACTGGTACCTCTCTGTCAAAATAAGGTTCAGAAGTCCTTGCTGAAAAACGTATGCTAAAAAGCTCTTGGACAGAGTTTCTATTATCTCAAATTTCTGTTTATATTAAGAACTATTGTATTTTTGTAATTGATTTTATTGCAAACTTCACTGGAAGATATTTCTACTACCTAATGTTATAGCAAATAGAGGTATTGATAATTAATGAAAGTTGGCTGCAGTATTCTATACACTGTATGAAGTATGTGACTGGTTTAAGTGTAAAAGTAATTGTCAGTTGAGTGCATTTATTTTGATTTTGTTGTGCCAAGTTTTCTTTTAATCTCTGTTTTGTCTGGACATTTATTGATAAAAGTATTCTCCATGCTTACTTCGTGTTAGAATATGGTCAGACTTTCAAAACAAACTGACATCACCTCATGCATGACAACAGATGGGTCTGAACACAGCATTAGGAACACTGGTGTTTTTGTATTTTTAACATGTTAAAGTTCAGGAAAATGTAATGCATTATTGATGTAAAACAGAAATGGATAAAACACTATTGACATTACACAGAAATGTATTAATACACTATTGAAATAACATAGAAATGTATTATATACAATTGCAGAGCTGTTTACCCATCCGTAAAATACCATATTTGTACGGAATAAGCCCATCCATACAGTCATACGGTCACTGATATGAAATACGATTTGAAGTTGCATTTATTTAGTAAGTTTTTTAAATTAATTTTTAAGCCGTTTTTTATTCTATTTATTTTCGTTGTATCGTCTCTTCGGTCCGCGTCCGCAATCTGTGCCACATCACTGATTTTAACATTCTCAACATCCGGTTGTTTAAACAAAGAAAATGCCGCCGACAAGAAAGTTTCAGCACGAAACTGATGATGAAAATGGAAAGTCTAAACATAGAAAACAGCATTTACTACCAGTTTATAATATTCAGTGGCCCTGCCTTAAACCATCGTCTAAAGGAGAACATTTGATGCTCTGCACCGTTTGCAACTTAGACTTTTCCTGTGCACATAGTGGAAGGAATGACTTCACGGCACGTGGAATTGGAAAATCATGCAAAATTGGAATCTTTAGTGAAGGGAAATAGAAATATTTTGTCAGTGATGAAGGGAAAGGAAGTCAGTGATCAACAAATACTTCAAAAGCAAATAACACATGCCGAGGCGATTCTGTGTGAGTTGATCGTAAATATGAATTTGTCATTGAGCACAGCTGACAAGTTAAAATGTTACAGATCAGAGATCCTCACTAGCCAATCAGACTATTGAGGCTCAATTGGTCCTGAAGTTAAAACCAAAGAATTTTACCAAAAAGTGGACAGATAACCAGCTGGATAGGATAAAGAGTGCCTATTATGTCGCCATTAAAAACCCATAGACTAAGCTTCATTAAAATATTAATTCCAAGTGGATCAGTTTGATATTGTTGACAAACTTTTTACAAAATAATATATGAAGCTCATTTCCATTCTAGTAAATGTTGACAAGCTGATACTAGATTTTATGAAATAAACAAGATTTCCTTCACCTGTCTAGATGAAGTTATTATTTTCTGAGTGGATGGATAGTAACAGTGTCATTATGTTTTATATCAAGTCTTCCTTAACCATGTAAATTGTAGAGAATTGGCTTTATTTAAAATGTTATGGATATGTGTGAAGCTGAGAAAACACATTTTCTAGAGAAAGTAACGGAGGTAAATAATGGAATGAATTTGGGTGTGTGGAGGTATTCTTTTGGTTTTATCACTATAATATAAACAGGATTTTTAAGTCAGTAGTGTTCAATTTCTGCAGATTTTGCCTTGAAACAAAGAATTGCCTGAATGCCAGCATCTTAACAAACTAGAAGTTATTTACAGAATATTGTTTAGTCAGTATGTCGTGCAATACAGTAAAACCTGTTATGAGAGACCGCCCCTTCTGCCAACAAAAAGCGGTCTCTCAAGACAGGTGGTCTTTCATAGCAGGTTTGTACAAAAATACGTTTGCAAGGTCCAGTTTCAGAACAATTTCAAGAAAAATAACCACAATCACTGTACATATATTCTATTCTTTATTAGTAGTTGTTGCTAAAATATTGTATGCATTCATCTAAAAACAAAATTATATTGTAATAAAGATATACTTCTATCATTAAACATGAAATCACATTTACAGTTGATGATCACATATTTTAGCAGATGAAATTGTTTCTGAATTACTCGTTTTCCTTTATAACAACCTAAATTTGTTTACCAACGTTTAAACCACTTTTTTGCGAGTGGTCTGCTCTTTTTCACTTTTTTCAGTTACAATAATTATTTTCTCCAGCATTAAAATTTGTCTCTTTTTGGTTGGAGGTTCGTCCATTGTTATTAAAATTCTAGGTGTTAAAATTATTAGTGCTCAGCTGTAATATCGAACGTAAAGACAGTGGCTGTGGGAAAATATGAAAAAGCTATACATGTGCATTGCATATCTAACAATTAATAAAAAAAAAACAAAAAAAAACAAAAACCAAACAATTTTCTCATCCAGAAATAGGACCATTTACTCGGTGACAAAAGTCAACAGCTTCATTAAAAGATGGCATACGGGGATTAACTCAGTAAGCAAAGTGTGTAACCCGGTCGCAGCAACTTGAATAGACGACAGCTTTGTGATTGGGATGTCATCACTTAACATGGGGGGGGAACAAACATCACAAGTCTTGAGCACTATCAATCGAATCCCGCAAATGATTCTCTCTTGCTGGTTTAATAGACAATGACCTTATTCACCACCGGCAATACCGATAAAATCGAGATAAACAATATACGCGGCCACTTTGTCAACTTTGGCACTTCAACGGCATTTCATGACATGTACATTAGCCTGGTTTACGGACTGTAGCATCTATCACTGGTAGCAACAATCCTTTTTTTAAATATTCCTTTTATGTTTGTTTTTGATCAGAACAATCTATACTAATCAAGCGGTTGTTGTAATAACTGATTACACAAAGGTCACTGGTGTCTGTCTGTTCTCGCGATACAGTCGTCATAGGGACGCCAGGTCCTACAACGGCCGGGAAGCAAGTTAAGTGTGGGAATAATTAGTCTGGTTCCCTGCTCTGTATGCTTTCTGCGTTCCTCACCCCTATACGAATAATGGAGAATAACACAGGGAGCATACGAAGCAGGGAACCAGGCTAGGAAATAATCTACATATACTTTAGTCTGGTTTACGACAGAAACTGTAAATCACTATAAGCCTAGCTAAAAAAATTCAGAGATCGGTAGCCAGCCTATTTTTTTATTTTTATTTTTTTTTTTATATTTAGAACGGTATGAGCAGTCGTTTTTACAGGGATTAAATAAAGGTTGGTGGAGTTTATCCTCGTTTTTTTGTGATGCGGTCATTCATAGCAGTGTCGAAATGCATATTTTGCCAAGAAATCGCGGTCGCTGGTCGTGTTCAGCAGTTGGTCACTCATAGCAGAGCATTTATATAATAAAATCGATCCGTGCATTACAATTGTGGTTGTACATGACAGGTGGTCGCTCATAGCAGAGGTCGCTCATGACAGGTTCTACTGTATTACATAATGGTAATTATAGTGTATTGATAGTGTCTACTATTTGTGTGTTGTTTCACAGGTGGTGTGTGTTGCATTAAGATGTTAGAAACACTGAATAAAAATACTGACAGCCTTCTAAAAATACTGAGAGACATTGCTTAAAATACTGACAAACAAATGTATGGGTAAACAGGTCTGCAATTGGCATAACACAGAAAAGTATAATAACCTATTGACATAATGCAGAAATGTATAATACACTATTGACATATTACTGAAAATTATGATACAATATTGACATAACACAGAAATATATAAATACACTATTGACATAAGACTCAACTATTAAAATATTAATTTATTTACAGGGAGTGTGGAAGCCAAGGAAAATTCCAAACCCAGATTTCTTTGAAGACCTTGAACCATACAAGATGACACCTATTGTAAGTAATGAATGTGTTTGTTGTCTCCCCTGTGGAAGGATAATTAGACATTTGTATTACTCTTCCTGCAGTGACACCAGCAGTAATAATGTTAACATAATGAGACGTTGTATTGCTTTTCCTGTAGTGACAACAGTGGTGGTAGTGATAACATAATAAAACATTTGTAGTATTTTTTCTGCAGCAACAACACTGGTGGTAGTGTTAACATAATAGGACATTTGTATTATTTTTTCTGCAGCGACAACAGTGGTGGTAGTGTTAACCTGATAGGACATTTGTATTATTTCTTCTACAGTTACAGCAGCATTAGCATCAACATTAATGTTTTGCAAGACAGATTGAGGAGGAATACATAGGTGCACAGCTGTGGGTAAAAGACAAAGTTCCGCAGAGGGTGGCCTGTCTCTTTATGGCTAAACTGTAGTTGAAAGGTATTATTGGTACATGTTTGCATATGTGGCATTTTTAAATTGCCTTTATGAATCGAAGGAGAGCTATTTTAATACCTTCAGCATTCACATATCAAACCATGTGCATATGTACCGCCTTAATGCATTTCATCCATTCTTTACTCTATGTCCTGGGCAACTTTTTTGAAGTGGGTTTCAGAGGCAAACTTTGTACATATATGTACATTAGCTGTACATTCTTGGCTAAGTTTATGCATTTAGTTCTGGGGGATGGTTTCACACTGTATATGTGGTCTTTCGATAAGGAGGTAAACAAAGTTTACTGCCATTTCCCCCACAGATTTGTGTTTCAGACCATCAGAATTTGAGGACAAGAAAATTGTCTCCAGTTTGGATAAACTCGGCTGCATCGCAACCAAATTTTCTTTACTCCCTTGTTTGACCATGATAATGATAGCTTTGCCAAAGTTTTTTGAGAATTGTCTAGACAACATAAGGGATGATCTTATACCTTCTCCATGCTGAAATGCTGGTCTCAGCATCCAGCTACAGGTTCGTTCTCCTGTTTGGACTCATTCCGGAGGCATTTGCCAAAACTTAAAAGCAAGCCTTGTGAAAGTCCATGGTGCTGTAAGCGGAGCTGCTCCACCTCCATAGCAGCATTGCTCTGAACACATAAGAGGTCATACTAGATCACAGTAAGAACTTTCTTGGGGCTGCTCCACTGGAGGCAGAGACTGTCATTGGAGATCTCATTCCCTCCATGGCAGGACCTGAGGGACCAACAGGACCAGTCCCTCACAACTCTTGGCCCAGAAAGGAAGTGTCCTTATCCTGACCACCCCTCAAGGCCTTTCTCAGAGTTCATTAAATGCAGCCTCAGCAGTCCAGGAAGCAACATCAATTCAAACCTTTTTCTCACATATCTTTAGCTAGATGAAGCGGCTGGAAGAATCCAGGGAAGAAGCTTTTGAACTCCTCCCATTTCCCAAGGAAACAAGGGTGAAGGACCTAGGGAATTGAGCCCTCTCTGCCATGCATCCCTCTTCCCAGGATCTCCATGGGTACATGGCTAGCCCTCTTTTCAGAGGTTGATTGTCCATAACAAAGTACATGGATCCTTTCTGTATTAAAGGAAGGATACTGGTTTTGTTTCCGAGAACATCCTCTTCCAAGGACCCCCATTCTTTCTTAAACATCAAAACTGACTCATTAAGGGAAAAGCTTCTCACCCTGCTGTAGAAGGGCGCGGTAGAGGGCTTGGCAAACAACCAGTCTCTAGCTTTATATTCCCAGATATTGCTGGTCTCCAAAAAAGAGTCACAAGGTTTGGGCTTATCATCGATCTTTCCACCCTAAGAACATTTCTTCAGGATAAGTAATTGAAGATGGAGATTACCACCTGAGTCTGGGATGCCATTAGGCTCAGTAATTGGGCAGTCTCCAGTGACCATCAGGATGCATACCTACACATGCCATTTTATCCTCATAGAGCATGCTTCCAATTTTGCCCAGACCAGGAGGTTTACCAGTTTTGAACCTTGCCATCTGGCCTTGTCTCCGCTTCCAGAACTTTAACCAGGGTGATGGGAGTAGTTGCCACCCACCTGAGGGCCCTGGGGATCCATATCCACTAGTATTTTGATGACTGGTTGAAGCACAATGGCTTAAAGAGTCCCTCTTGCAAGATCAGTCTTGCTGTAGGACACGGTGACCGGGATAAAACTCGTTATGAACCTAGATAAATCGGAACTGATCTCTGCTCAGGATTTTGTTTACATGTGGATGAATTTTCTCACCAACCCTGAGCAAGTTGGTGTTAAATCCTGACTTCTGGCAGCACTTCAGGCCAAGGCCACATTGTTGACTTTTCTGATCTATTCCTCCTAAGTACAGTGACAGACTTTCTTCTCTTTCTATTCAGAGACAGAGAATATTTAGTTTCTACTATTATGGGCTATAGGGCAGCCCTTTCCAAACACACTGAAGTTCACTAAGGGTCATGCCTTTGGTTAGGACCCTCACTTTCCTATCTTGTCAAGTATCTTGAGCTGCAGAGACTGTTATCTTGCTCACTAATGCCTCATACATGTTATGAGCTTTGGCCTTACGGTCTGCAATAAGGAGTGAACTTCATGCGTTGTCAATCATTAAAGGTTGTTTACAGTTCAGCAGTAGTTATGAGTGTTTCCCTTTATGGTCCTCACTATTAAGAGATGTACAAGACAGTGAGGGGGTCCTTTCGTTCATCAGCATCAAAGCTGATGAACAGGGCTGTTGCTGCTTCATCAGTCTGTTTTAATCATTCATCATTGGAGGACACTATGAGACAATACTTCTCCATTTACCTTCAGTCTTTGGTGCACCAGAGCAAGGCATTTTTTTTCTTTGGGCCCAATAGTCAGGATGCAAAATGTGACCCAATCTGCTGCTAGCTTACAGTGGTGGACACCCCATCTGTAAGGCTGAGTATATTAATTTTATACCCTATCTTTTAGACCATCAGCCTCACAATGAACTGACAAAGTCATAAAGACAATAATGATAGGTATTAAATATGGGGCAGTTGAAACTAATTTTAATAATGTAATACTTACCTATCATTACTGCAAGTTCCCTCCTACGACCCTAAAAAATACACATCTGTAAAAAAAGAATCCAGAGCAGTGTCACATGACAATTTAAAGCAATCATATGGCAGAAAATATTGTCTGTTCTTAAAATTTTGAATTATTAATAGTGCGATTAGTCCACTTTCTTGTATATTCCTTGCATCCTATCACCCCAGTACTAACATTAGATGATGAGAAAATTCCCCATTGCTGAGAAAATGCCCCATTGCCATCATCATTAATTGCAATTCACTTGTTTCTCATGGCTTCTAAACATAGAGTAATTACTGATGATCAGACATTATCATCAGTGACTAAAACGAGGTCAGCTATTTTTTTTTGTTTCATTCTTTAAGATTTGTTCTCTTAAAGCTGTATCCAGAACACAAGGTAAACTTGATCACTGAGTAGCTTGTCTCATGCCCCTATAGGTAAAATCAAGTGTCCTAATGACTTAGTGGACATTTCTAATTGTCAGGACACCAAGTATAGATGGTGTTTTTTGTGCTTGTTTTCAAATGTGTTGGTGATGTTTTCAGTTTTACAGGGCTAAAAAGCATGAGCATAGTATGGATAAAACTGAGTTGGTGTTTTCTGCTCTTTAGTCATACACTGATGTGGGTAAATTTGCTATAGCAAAATATTAATAATTTTAATATTTTCATTCACAAATTACAGTTTCTTTTCCCAGGTACTTTGAGCCCTTGTATCTGCACAGTATTATCTCTTTAAAACAAAGAATATTTTTCATAAACAAGGAAATGTAAATGTTGATTATCAGAATAACTGTGTAAGAGATAGAGAATTCAGCAAAAATTTTATGTAAAGAAAATAGTTGTCTTCATTTCTTTGTATAAAGTTTTGCTTTATAATTGAATTTCAGGATGCAATTGGGCTGGAGCTTTGGTCCATGAGTGACGGAATCATATTTGACAATTTCCTTGTGACGGATGACCGCCATGTAATGAACAGCTGGACAGCACAGACCTGGGAGATTAAGAGTGACCAAGAGAAAGCCAGTACTTCTGGGGTATGTTTCAACCATCATTGTTCAGACAAAAGCTGTATTTCTTAGATAGCAAGAAATGGAGATCACTTTTGTGCTGGCAGCTTTTGGCATCAGTATCTATGATCAATGATGAGATTTTTATGTTCAGGTTTATGCATTAACATATATCATAAGATTTAACAAACAGTTTGCAGGCAGGACATAGTGTGATGTTTTTCCTCTCCCAGTTTCCAGCCCTGTGCTTGGAAACTATTTAAGAAAGACATAACCGGCTCAGATTCTTACTCGGACATCCCACCATCATGCATCATAAGAATTATAGGATCTGCCTTAGTCTGCCGTAGTCATTTAAATGTTGCAGTAATTGAGAATAATTTAAGCTAGGAAATCTTGACACCTCTTTGAGTCAGAAGGCATCTGGAGTAACATGAATGTGTTGCCATAAGTTTTCATATCATCTGGTCACAAAGCTCAGATAATATAGGTCTAGTGTAATGGATGCCTTTATAAGGAGTTCTGCAGAACTCGTGTTGTAATTTTGCTGAAATATATTGTCAAGCTTGTCATATCAGAAGTTTGATATAGTGATCACTTTGGTGCTTGTTTGCATGTCTGTTCAACCGTCGCTGTCTACATCCTAGATTAAGGGCAGTATTCAAGTATATTTAAGACTAAACTTAATCTTAGATTTTATTTTCAAGCTAAATAAAAGGCGCACTGAACAAAAGAGGAATCTCTTATATTAATTACTTGTATTAATTACTGACTTCTTTTGCAGGAATCATCTGTCAGCTGGATTGATTTAGCCTAGAACAAAACAAATTCACTGATTTCTCTACGATACTTTGTTTCTTCAGCCATAATCATTTAATCACTTTCAGAGAAGTTTCTTGTATTTGGCTGGCAACAAATCTGGGAAAGACATGGCAGTAGCATTGATTCCCAGTGCAGCATAAATTTTTTTGTCCTTTTTTTTTTATACACAACTATTTCACCTCACTGGTTGATAAATTTAAAAGTTTATACATGGATGTATTCAACATGGTACAAGAAGTCCAGAAATTATTTATTGGTCAAAAGATCAAACTTCAAGGTCACCTTGAGCAAGGGATTACATTCATTGTTTACAAGGCCACAGATTTTAATTGAGTTCTAGGCAAACATTCATTTTCATAGAAATATCATTATAATGTGACTTTTTGTTTTCTTTACTCCTCTCAATTGATTACAGAATGCCATAGTTAAGGCTGTTACAGATGCAACTAAGGACCGTCCATGGCTGTGGGCAGTTTTTCTGGTGGTCATCATCCTGCCCATAGTCCTAATTGTAGCTTACTGTTGTATGTCCAAAAATGAGGTAAAAGCTGGTCACACCTTTGGCCAAAATATCAGTGTTCATGCTTAGCTAAAAGGAGGCACTCTTGTCATTATCACGAATCAACAACTGGTCTTATTTTCAGAAACTGTGAAGGAAAGAAGAAAATAAAATAATAATTACTTAATTAGTAATAATTTCTTGCAGATTTAATGGAAACTTTTATGTATAGCATCTTTTAAAAAAAAAAAAGAACATTTTAAGCAAAATGTTTTTGATCTGACAGTATTAGTTATGGTGATAATTCCAGGTTCTAGAATAATTGGATAAATGTCTTTGGGAAATGTCCACAGACTAAAAGTGTGATGGGTGATAATGATGTGGGTGCTTCTTTAAAAGTAAACTCGGATTTGTTTTCAGTCTTTGCATGGAATCTTCAGCATTTTTATCTGAATTCCGGTGTACATCAGTTACATTACGTAATTGTGGTAATTCTTTTAAAGTTTTGAATTACATCAAGGATAGATTATGAGAAAATAGATACTTGGGAATTTTGCTTTTGCTACAAAAGCTACACACACTGATCTTCTAATTGTTAGCATGTACCAGTTACATGTGATTACAATTAACCTTTATGACTGTGTTTCATTAAACATTTTATAATTGATGCTGATTAGTTATTTAATGCTTTTAAAGAACAGATGAACATGCTGAAGACAGTTTTGTTGGACTGGATATTGTTGTTTGCATAGTGGTGAGGAAGATGCATCAAAAGACACATTACACAAGAATATGGTTGGTCTTCGGCAGTTGAAATTTTAGTATTACACAGTTTTATGTAATAAAGATCAACATGCCATTTTAGTGGGTTGCATTTGCAAAACGTTGTTACAAAAGCAAAAAATGTAAAGGAATAATCAGCTGTAATCATAAATGATGCACCTTTCTCAGGAGTAGTAACATCAGGTGTTGTCTTTGTAGTAATAATGTTGTGAAGCATGTGCTATTTTGTTTCTGTAGAAAGGGATATGGCAGACCCTAATGAAGGCTGCAGAGGAACGTCCCTGGCTCTGGGCCATCTATGTTGTTGTCCTTCTCCTCCCCATCCTTCTACTGTCAATATGCCTGTGTCCAAGGTCTGGACCAATCAAGGTAATACCTTAGCAACAGCTTTACTTGTACACATGTTTAACTTTTTTATCTTGGATTTATATGTCAGTTTTATCGACATTTTTTTTAATATATAAAAAATGAACCAAAACTTTTGTATCAGGACATAACAAAGGCTTCATATTAGAGGTGAAATATTTCTACTTTATTAACACACCTTCAGCATACAGGAAGTCAGCTAGAGAATGAGAAGTTGGCCGGCCTGAGGCAAGTAAACTTAAAAAACGACCTGTAAATTTCAGTCTTAAGGTAATCTATTTGGCTTCTAAAACTAAAGAAAGTTTGGTAGTGATTCCCATTTAATGGTGTCCTGAGTGTGAAAATTCTGAATTTTTTGGAACGTTTCCATAATGCAACAGAATGTTTTGTTAGATCACCTGTTTAATAAGAAGTGAGATACATGAATTGTAATGAGGTGATCTTGTATCAGAGAGGTTGAGCTTGTTCCATACTGGAGACTGTATTTCTGACTTGCTCGATCAAACTTTGTAAATGGGCTTAAATCACCATGATCTTGGAAAACAAGTACTGTTATGAGCAACATTAATGAGGGTCATCAGCTGAGCTTGTCAGCACTTTTAAGAACACTGTTTCTGACACAGTTTTAATCAGTCTTGGTGAATAGGCTAATTGATACAAGATGTTGCGTTAGTTTTATCATAAGCAAGACACCGCTCCGGTGGCCTAGTGGTTAGAGTGTCTGCCTTGGATGTGGGAGGTCGTGGGTTCATTCCCAGCCGAGTCATACCAAAGACCTTAAAAAAATGATCTTAGATTAACAGAGGGGGTTTCTTTTCTGCTATAGAGACTGTATTTTGGGATTTTGCTCAAACTTCACAGAGGAAAATAGGCTTATATTGACAAGATCTGCATTGAGTATGATTATGGACAAAATCCACAGATTTTAATTAGGCGGCCTTCCATTTGATTAGCTTAGCTTGTCAGCATTCCGTCAACTGTATTTCTGATCCAATTTGGACTTGACTTTTTAAATAGTCTTCAGGATGTTTGATGAATTTGATTATGAGCAAGATTCACTTATTTAAAATCATGCTGGATACAACACTTTAAAAGAACCGTTTTAGACTTTGTCCCATTACAGCCATATTATGCTTAAACTTGAAAATATTAATTTAGGGTTGTTCCATTTAAACATACATTGTACCCAGGGAAGGCAGTTTTTTTTGTTTGTTTTTTAATAAATGCTAAGGTGCTTTGCTTTCAGATAGTTTATATTAAAATGATAAGAAAATTCTAAATTGTATCTATGGGTGAGTACCGCAAATTAAATGTGCCTTTCCTGGTTCCCAGGTATGTTTTACTGGAACAGCCCTTAACAGATGGATCTACTGGCACTCTTTCTACAATACAAATTACCAGATCATTTATGGCACCTTTCAGAACATAGTCACTTAAATCAAAAGCATATGCTTGATCCAGTCATGCATTTCAAACTAAATACATGTAATTTCTTAGTAACCATGGTTCAGAGAGTACATACTTGTACTGTAAAGTTGTTTTATAAAATCTTGAATTTTGGACAACCCTATTCTCAGTGTTTCCAATACCATATTGTTCATGAACAGTTCTGTACCTAAAATGTGCATGACTTGTTTAAAAATGCCACCACATGTGTATTAATCTTGTACAGTAGATAGAGAATAATGGCAGACCATAGATGTATAGTATCCAATGTGCATGCCCCTTTCTTATGTTGATGTCATGCATATTTTGTTTTAATTTAAATTTTAGTTTCAGGTGTAAAGGTTCCTGTATGATTTAAATAACATTTTCTATGTAAGCATAAATCAGACTCATTCTAATATGTAAATATGTTTATGTGCACTGAAGAAACTTAGGGATAATTTTTTAAAAACGGTATTAAATGAAAAGCTTTTGATCAGTTTTTCTCAAAATATTTTACAGTAAATGTATGCTCAGCAGTCATCCTTGTTGGTTTTAATTGTTATTAAAAGTTGTTGTTAATTGTTGATCCTTAAGTTTCACAAGTAGGAATGAAAAGTTATGCTAGTGTTGTTTGATAAATTTTATATTTGAAATGTCACACACATTGTGTCATGTCACAGCAGGCCTCAATAGCCTCACATTAAAGACACCCAAGTGTTGATTAAGTCATACAGCTGTATTTGTATGCCTGCATTGAATGTAGAATAGGCATGAATTGTTTCACTTGTCAGTCCATCCATCCATCCGTCCATCCATCCATCCATCTAATGCATCTTAATTTGAATTTTATGTTTTAAGTCAGTTGGTTCCAGACTCATAGAAGTGTGTATGTAGATGCATCTTGACAACTAGAAAACCATTCCACCAGAAGTAGGTCATTGTGGTATAAATGTCACACTTTAGTAACTTTAGCTAAGAATAGTATTTAGGTCAGTTTCTCTGGCACTGCTAGCACCAGTCTCCAGTTTTTGTGTGTCTTGGTGAGAACAACAGTATATCTAACCAAAGTAGACTATATGAACCAAAATGATTTCTTCGGTGAGTTAACTTATGCAGTTAGGTCAGTTTCTTGGGTTTGGTTAGATACAGTGGTAGCTTCCAGAATTAGGTCACTGCAGCATTGTTAGCTGACTCTTCAACTAACTTTATGTGATTACATCTGGACGTGTACCATGCCATGCCACCAAAAGTAGGCCATTCTGATCAATGTTTTACACTTTAGTAACTTAAGTTTGCATTAAAGTTATTTCTTGTGCACATTTGGCACATGGTTATGAAAAAAAGGGGGGGGGGGCAGTTTACTGAACCAAATACAAGTTTATAGTTTCAGGTGACAAGTAGAATAAAACATTTCTCCTTATGTTATGAAATTTATTGAAACTACTTGAATGATTTCAAAATTTTTCTCGCCAAGGCTTTCAAAGAAACAAAATAAATTATTTCAGAATGTGATAAAAATGGACATTTCTGTGACAATTTTTTTTCACAATCTGCAGGAGGAGGACCTGAGGGCTCACCATAAGAAGACTGATGAAGACACACCAGAGGACAAAGTACCAGATGAGAAGGAGGAGGAGGACCTCAGGGAAGAGCATGTCGCTAAAGTGGAGCCAAAAGTTGGTCCAGGGGGAGACAACTCCAGTAAAACAAAGAAATCCAAGGCAGCATTAGAAGCTGAGGTAAATCAGAGCTGTCATCATTTTACTTTTGTCTTGGAGGGATTTCAGTCCCATGACACTGTAATTTTCTTGTACTAAATATCGTTCGTGTTACTAATATTTTAACAAACTTTATGATCTTGCTGAAATTAATCATAAAATCCACTAGCCTCTGTGGTCCATTTTATATAAAGGAAGCAACAAAATTTAGGTAAATGGTTAGTCTGGATAATGGTCCCCCATTCACATTGTTCCACTGATGGTAATACTTTAAACAAAAGTAGAAATTTGTTTTGAAAAGAGATCCTCAGTAATTCCTCCAGTAATATTTCAAATGTTACTATAAATTCCCCAGTGACATAAAAAGTCAGTTTTAAAAAATATTGTCAAGATTGTTCGGAGCAATATGTTTACAATAGTAGAATAAAAAGACCAATGAATAGCAATATCTTAGTAATCTGTTTTGGTATCATGTAAATTAGTATCATGTCCACCCTACAATCCTTCATTATTCACAATACTTCAAGTACATTATCTGTATGGTGATTACTTTATTAAAGAGAAAAGACAATGTTTAGCTGTACTGATGTAATAGTCATCTTATTTTCAGTGAATTTACATCTTAAATTCGTGTAGTTATACATTTATTGTATGTGGTATTAGAGATTTCATGGAATATTAAGACTGAGAATTTCTACCAATTATAGCTTTATTTTTACATTTGCTGAAATTCACTTATTTGTTCAAAGCCACTCCAGATTTTGGAAAGCTGTGTTTCTCTGCTGAGTTGCTAGATGGTTGGACTGTAGCAGTCTTCTTGATTTGCCCATGAATCTTAAGTTTGAATTGATGAACATTAAGGAATAATAACTTAATTTTGAATCAATATAGACCCCATTTTTTCATTTGGAAGATATCTTTCTTACACAAAACCTATTAAATAAACGTTCATCAACCTAAAAAAAAAGTGATTTTTGTCCCTCAGTATGTTGTTAACAATGAAAACACAGATAATTATTATGTGACTAATAAAAGTCACACATTTCATGCATGAACGTTTTCCTAGCTTACAAAAAGCTTGCTAAAGTGAATTACAATTATTGGCCAAACAAAACAAAAAAACACTGCCACATATATTGGCATAAACACTGGTACACGTCAACATGAACAATAAGGCTACTATTCTGACTTTTAAAAAATACCAGCCGTCAGACAAAGGGAGATTATGGTTTGCATCTAATGATGGTATCTCAGTAGAGGCATTCTTAATTCAGTTTCAGATAAAATCTGATTATCTTCCAATTCAGATTTTACCCTTATGCTAAACATATTGGTCTAAATGGGATGAGTTATTGTTGGAATCAGCTGATTCAAACACACGTGCGCAAACACACATATACATACATGTATGGAAGGAGGGAGGGATTAATAACAAGATAGGAAAGTTGGTGGGGAGATAGATGGAGGAGTAGATGGAAATAAATAAAGGACCCAGAGACAGACAGACTGGTCATTATCCATAAGAGTTATTAACAGTGAACATGCTGGCTTTGCACAGGAGAACATGGAAGGAGGGACAGATGAGGAGGATGAGGAAGAGAAGTTAGAGGAGGTTCCAGTTCAGGAGGAAAAGGAAGAGGAGGTAGAGGACTCACCAAAGGCCTCCCCAGATTCTTCACCAAAGTAAGTAACAGAGTTTACTTAGTAAATTTGGGATGTATGTTGAAATACCTTTTTGAAAACTTATATAATGACCCAAAACCAAGCTTAAATGCGCCAGATAATAAAAGAATGGTGTGCTTTCATCACTTTCAAAATTTACAAGCATACTAAGGTTTTAGCTCTAAAACAGTTCTGAATTTAAGATATTTAACAGTTTCCAGATTCTGTTCATTTTAGTGACACAGACAAATAGAGTTTACATGGAAGAGGGCATTGTGTAGTGTTTTGCAATACCAAAACCTGATATATTTGACAGTAAGTTGTGACTTGTATTAGTAATTTTTCTGTGACTTATTTTCATGGAGGGTAGATATTGTGAAATCAGAATTTTTCTGTGGATACCAATTTTGAGGTTCTGTGAAAACCGTATGACTCCTTCTCCAATTCATGAATTCACAAAACCACCCAAAATTTATATCCACAGAAATATGGGAATTGACAATATTTAGAGTTGTTTACTGCTACAATTTCACCTTAGTTTTTCCTGGATAGTTCACAGAAGTATGGTCTACAGTTCATGGTATCAAGTATGGTCTACAGTTAATGGTATATGGTCTACAGTTAATGGTATCAAGTATGGTCTACAGTTAATGGTATCAAGTATGGTCTACAGTTAATGGTATCAAGTTTATGAGTAGAGTGTAATTCTGCCTACAGGACTGGTAATCAAAAACATCATGGTTCATATCCTACTAATCAAAAACATGATGGTTCACATCCTACTAATCAAAAACATGATGGTTCACATCCTACTAATTAAAAACATGGTGGTTCACATCCTACTATCAAAAACATGATGGTTCAGATCCTACAATTGGATCATTCCAGGATGGCTGTTGAGTTGTATTCTTGGGCAAGGCACTTGACTCCAATCTCCACTGCACTACATAGCCAAATTTTGCTGCTGTGCCATTAAAAAAAACAACAAATAAAACACGGACTGTTAAACTTGAAACATGAAATTTGGTGAAAGAATGCATCTTTATGGATGCTTCACCCTCATCACAAAAAGTAGGTCACTGTGACCCATATTTCATGCTTCACTAACTGGTTAAATATTGTCTTTTAAGTTTATTTCTCAAGCTCTTTTCTTGCAAGAGTCATTAAACTTGATAGTATGCATCTCTCTTGGTACCACACTCTTGCAACCAAAGAAAACCATTGACCTACATTTCATATTTAATTGGGTCAAGATTTTGGTAGAGCATTGGACTCCAAATCCAAGGGTCATTGTGTCCTTGGGATAGGTGCTTTGCATCTGTATTTGGGGCATAATAGTAGCCAATAATGTATTAAAAGTGCTACTAAAACCCAACAAAAACAAAGCAAGAACATTTAGTGTATGGTCAAGTAGGTCTTTTATACCCAGTATTCATCCTGTTTTTTTTTTTCCAAAAGTCATAAAACTTGGTGAGTGGATACAACTTGATAAGTACTGCACCATCATGACAAAATTAAATCAGTGACCCTTATTTTTTGCTTCGGTGACTTGGGTTCAGTTTTGTGTTTCAGGTTTATTTCTAAAGCACTCTTCACGCTGGAATCATCAAACCAGGTGATTGTCTGCATCTCTGTCAGTACCACATCCTTACATCACAAGAAAGTCAGAGTGTCCTATATTTTACAATTTACTAGCTTAGGTTAAGTTTATGCTTTTAGTTAAAAACCACCTGTGATTTTGTTTTTGTTGCTTCCATATACATAATGTTATATCTGGAATCATGAAACTTTGTGAGAGGATGCATCTTAATGAGTACTGCACTCTCATCACAATGGTAGATTATTGTGAACCATATTTCACACTTCACTGATGTGTCTCCAGCTTTGTGTTTTAACTGTTCATGCTTGATTCAAGCAGCTAGATGATTGTATCCATGTAAAAATTTCATATTTTCTAGGCTTGGATTAATTGGTTTGCATTAAGCTCATGATTAGTTAGGTCTTTTGCATGCTGTATACATCTAGAATCGCAAAATTTGGTGATGGGATGCAGTGCTATTCACTGCAGAATGAGATCATTGAGGTAAATTCTATTTACTGTTTATTTCTCAGGCACATTTCATGTTAGAATCATTAAATTGATGTCAGAGGATATTTGCTTGAAATGAGTGAAAATCTGATATATTTCATAGAGCATGTGAAAATCCACGAGTTTCTCTCACACAAGATGAAATGTATCTGTTACTCACTTGTAGCAAGCAATTTTTTGTTTTATTTTATGCTCAAACATAATATGGGTGAAACAATGCATTGATACTTTTGTATACTTGTATACAGATCAATATAAGTAGTGGAAAATATATACAAAACAATACTTAATGTATGCAAGTTATTTTAATCTTTTATTAGTCATTTGCCTAGTTGCCTTGTTATTTTTTTAAATTGAGAATTCATCAGAGACAACAGTTTCAGGCACAGGCACTCATTTTTATTATTTAAAACAAAAAAGATTTTACAACATTTGCTCGCCAACTGCAAATTAACTGCAAAGATGTGGTTCATAATATAGGCCCCTCCCCTCCCCCACAGCTCCATGGTAATTAATTTATTGCTGCAAGATGTTTGTCATAAAGTTGTCCTAGTTTCCTCTGACCCTTGCAACCCCGTTTTTGATATTTGGACATTTATGTTGGGGTGTATGGTCAGAGCCAATTGCCTATCGGAAAGTTGGAATTGCCAACATCTTGCAGTGTTGGCATATGGTAGCTGCTTACTAGTCAGCCTAGCAAACTTGAATTCCCTTACACCTGGCCATACATGCATAGAATCAAAAGGAAGATGATTTATTTTCTCAAAAATTGTGGATATAGCATTTGGTATGTGTTGAATCTGTCGATGACAGATGAAATAAAACTGCAGTAGAGATGAAATTTGATATGGAACTTTCCATGTGCATTGCTATTCACATGTCATGAATGGTTGTTAAACTACCTTTGATTGGCACATTGTGCCCTGTAACAATCATTATGTTGTAGTTTGAACTTGTATCAAGGAAGTTTTACAAATGCATGTTTAAAATATGAGCTACATAGAAAACCCAAAATGGCTGATTACCAGTGTGGGTCTTCTTCAGGTAATAATTTCATTTGGCAAGTACTGGCTGATGATAGTCATGATAACAATAATTTTTAAAGTTACGAAGTATGTCAAATTATTGGAGCTGGGAATTGTGTTAATATACCAGTGGGTGATGTTGAGCCCAAAAATGATGTTAAATACAAGTCCCATGTACATGCTGGATGGACAAAAATAGATGGCATGCAGGTCAGTCACCCTTTCAGCAAATGTAGAACGGCAGAATACCAAGCCAGGTTAAAATAAATTCAGTTTAAAGCGTAATGCAGTTTTCATTTCTTTTTCTCAGTAGTTAGTTCTGCAGGATCATGTGCTACAAAACTATAATTCCCTATCGGGGTTAAGATAAACTAAATAAAAATTAAAAAATTAAAATTAAGAAGTAAAGATCTTTATTTGATCAGAATATCTGTCTGGTTGCTAAAGTGATTCCTGAATCTGATAAAATGGAGCAGCTTTATATGGCCTAAATTGTTGAATACAAATGACGGACAGCTAACAGGTTGTCTGTTTGAAAGTATTTTTGTTATGTTGTTATGGACGAGAATGGTATATAAATTGGTGTATATGTCTGTCTTTAATCTGCATAAACACTTGATTCAGTGGCAGTGTACACTAACAGCTTTATCTGATTAGTTCTTGTTACTGTGAAGAAAACTTGGATAAGGGGCTTCTTTGATTGACTTTCCTATTTTATCTATGTCAGTACTTTTACTTGAAACGGCTGCAATGCCATTTATTGTTTTAGCAATGCTGGCTGACTATGTAAAATGAGTCATTTTAATATGCATTTTATACCTTATCTGCATTGGTTGTGAAGGTGTGCGTGTATGTTTTGGATTTTTATCATAGCTTTAACAATTTTTCAGTCCTATCACTACAATGTCTGCAGTGTGACAGTTTATAGTGATGTCTAGCACTGGGGCATCATGCCACAGATATGTAGCATGATGTCCTACCCAGTCCCATTATCCTGACACCAGGCCCAACACTAACCTCTTAATGTTGAGCTCCAAGCGAGGCAGCTGCTAGTACCATCTTTAAGTCTTTGGTATGACTCAGCCAGAGTTTGAACCCACGGTCTCTCAGGCATTCAGTATGGCTGCTCTGATGTCATATCACAAAAACCCTCAAAGTTTAATTCAACCTGTAGAATGTTGGTGAGAATCTTAGTATATTTATTGCATAATATTTCTGTGAATGATATTATGAAAACTGCAGTTTCTGTCGTCCATGTGTCCATGTATATGGCCTATTCTGATGCATCTAGTCAGGTTTGTTTCTTCATTTCCAAAAGAAAATGAAGTATTGATTCCAAAGATTACAGGAAGAAAATGCTTGTAATGTTTATTTTTATCCTTTGTTTCAGAAAATCACCAAGACGAAGAAAGCCTAGGAAAGATTGAAATCGGTTGATTGTATTAAGATGTTATGTAAATGTATGTAGCACAAGATAAATACCATATACACTCACAAGACAAGTCCAACTACAAGCTGCACTGGTCCAGATCTGCCATTGCTTAATACACTGGCTGATCTTGATTTATGCAGTTTATTAGAAGTAATCATTAGAACAAATAACAGTCCCTGATCTGCAAGGAAATTAATAAGTGGCAGATCAGCATCTGTGTTGTTTGTAGTTGGACTCATCTTGTACATGAGTATATATGGTACTTGTGACTGGATATGTTATTAAATAAAAAGAGAAAATGTGCACAAATTATAGTTTAGAGAAGATAGAAAGTGATAGAAATGTATGTTGATGTAAATCAGTTTTAAGGATAATAATGCGGAATAAGCATAATCAGATGACTTAAGTACAGATAAATCCCTCATAATCCGACTTAACATTCCCACAAGATTCATTGTTGTTATGTAAGCTCATTGATGGAAATAATTCAATAAATAATTCTTCAGTTGTTATTGAGCACTTTTTTCTCTTTTTTTTTTAAGGAAAGGAGTGTTGACAGTATTTGGGACTGTCATTTATGGGATTTTTTTTTTTGCTTTGTTGTTGTTTAAGGCATAATCTATGGAAATAAAACACACCATGAAAATATTAAAACATGAAAAACTTAAAAACAATGAACATTTCAGTCATGTGAAGAAAGAAAAAGAAAAACAATAGAAAATTTGAATCTGCAAGACAGCGTTTTTTCATTAGCCTTACTTTTTTGTATAGAGTACAGTCGTCTGTATTAGTTATGTTATTTATTGAGAAATACATGTATGTAGCTTCATATGAAATTCCATCAGTCTTGTGATTGGATAGATTTAGTTGTATATTATTTTATCTTCTGTATGAAATTTTTCATGAAGGTGTTTGTAAGTTGGTTTTAATGTTCTGCTTTAAAAACTGAAAGAAGTGATTTTCCAGGGCATGTTAAAATTGATGCACTTGCACAGAGAATCAGTCAGAAGTCAGAATAAAGTATACTAAAAGGGATCAGTCTTATATATCCATGTTAATAGTTTTTACTTTTTAGTATAGGGGTATAATATTGTTTAATCTATGTATTTTAGCAAGTTGCTGTTGAATGCATTTAGTAAAATTGTGTTATTTTTGTCACCAATACCATTTCAAGAAATATATGTACCAATGATAACTGCCTGGAAGGGTATACAGAGAACTGGGAGGGTATACAGAGAACATTATATTTGACAAATTTTTTAAATTGAAGATATCCAAAGTAAGATATTATATGCAGTTCTTCTTCTTTGCCAAAAATTCCGATTTACCCTGCTCATTAAGCTCTTCACAGCTAGACTGCATTGTTGGCTTGACCTGAAATATTTACATGTCCATATTAACAAATGTCATTTGCTACAAAATTTGTTTACATTTGTCATTTAAATAAGCATTTTCTAACCTACTCTTTGAAAAACAAATGTGTTGTGGCAATATTCACTTGAAATAGGCGTTCTCAAATTTCAACACAAAATTTCAGACTGAAACAAAAATGTCTTTCAGTTCCCTTTGGCACTTTTTAGAGGAAATTTTTGCCTTTTGGAGAGGTATAAAATTTATGACATAATTTACTTTCGAATCTTTCAACTTTTCTGAAAAACAACTGCGGTTCCACACAATTAACAGCATTATCTTGTTTTAAGCAAGAAAGCAAAGTACAAATCAGGTTCCATACCATCAGTTTTGTAACATTGATACAATTAATCTGTGCTGAGTGTCAGTGTCAACAAAGCATGTTTGTTCTCAACAGTATTTCCAAATGATGAAAAAGTAGGATTCAGATCAGTTGAGGGTTGCATACAAGGGACATCACTCTTGTCCATACTGTATGCCCTTGCCTGCTCTTTCAAGCAATGTCTGATATCACAAAGAGGAATTAGACCAGGAATGCCGAGCTTTCACCCCATAGAAAGAAAAATGTTGTATGAAAAATATTAGCAAAAACTATGAAGACACTGAAGAATTTGCTGGACAAAACCGGGGTTTAAAGATAGTAATTTTCAGTAAAGAAAAGCCCTAAGATTTTTTTTGTACAATTCAGGCTAATTGGTCTTCATAAATACAAAATATTTTCCATAAAAACATATATATAAATGCAACTTGTGTAACAGATGATAGACATGAATAAAAGGCACTCTGTAACTTGGTTGTTTTGCAGTAGCCTCCATTGGATATGTATATGAAATGGACCGTATTATATGTATATCTGTATTGTTTGTTTGTTTGCAATTTTTTACTGTAAGTCATTATAAAATGACTCATCCCACATCAGTATGCAGCATGTGCTGTAGTAATTGAACTTTCTGTGTAAACATTGGACTGACACAACTTCTTCATGTAAGGTCACTGTAAAACTTGTCATGAATGCAGTACCTAGACAGTGATGTGTTGAAAAAATTGTCATGAATGCAGTACCTAGACAATGATATGTTGGAAAACTTGTCATGAATGCAGTACCTAGACAGTGACATGTTGGAAAACTTGTCATGAATGCAGTACCTAGACAGTGAAGTGTTGGAAAACTTGTCATGAATGCAGTATTTTGACAGTGACTTGTGTTGGAAAACTTGTCATGATTGCAGTATTTTGGCAGTGGCTTGTGTTGGAAAACTTGTCATGAATGCAGTACCTCGAAAGTGACTGGTGTAAAAAAAATTGTCATGAATGCTGTACCTTGACAGTGATTGATGTTGGAAAATTTTCTGTTAAATGAATAATTATTGTTTATTAATGAAATATAAATCCTGTTTCTGTAGCTATGATGAGGATTTTATGCATCATATATATTGGTATGTGTTTGTATACATTAAGTCAGTGTTGTCACTTTGATTCATCTGTCAATAAATTTGTACTCTTGTAATTGAAATATTACATCATTGTTATGTTTGTGTGTAGAAGATGCGTACTGCATACATGTGTGAATATTTTTTTCAGCTTGGACCGATTTCAATCCCTCCATGTCTGGCATAGTGTTCATTTTCTTTTACCAAATTTCAATATCTATTACTATCAATAGCAGCAAACTATATGGTGTCAGTAAAATTGGTAGAAGACTATATATTATGCAAAGCTTATAAATCAAGGGAGGCAATTCATTTAGGGTAATCGATTAAGCACTAGTAATTTCCCTTGGGCATTCTAATCACTGCTAGTCATTCTCGATAGATAATGCCTTTAAAAGGAAATCACCACATAATTTATGTCAATATCTGAAACATTATTTAATAATAATAATGTTTCAGATGTTGCCATAAATTATTTTATGACATAAAAGTAAAATTTTCAATAATGTTATGAAGATTACTCAAAGCAGTATGTTTACAATAGCAAAAAGGACCATGAATAGCAATATCTCTGTTCTTCCATCGGATCTTATGTAAAGTAGTATCACTTCCGAATATTTTAATTTCATTGTACAATGATGCATTTATATGAAAAATATTGTAAACTTTTGTCTATTTCTTAACTCTTATTTACTCCAGAAATTCCCCTTTGTTAGTAAAGGATTCAGCAGTCAGTCATGTTATTTTTCTTATATTTTATATTTTAATACAAAATCTGTTTGTCTATAAAAATGAGGTTCAGCTTTTATATACTACCTAAAATGCATATGTATCAATAAGTTGTTTGGGATTATAATGGCTGCTTGTACAAGGTACTGAAGACAATTTTAAATAGTCTTGGATGTTAAAAAAAATAATAGCAGTTTTTATGTGTACAAACATTTCCTGTTACCTTTACTGTTACATTCAATACATCTAACTTGAGAGTGTTATTTATAAACATTTTGAAATGAGCTTAAACTATTAAGTTGTTCTCGTTCATTTGTACTTGCCTTTATTTTGAATATTGTGATTTTAAGTGATTCATTGATTGTTTTTAAGTTGAATTAGTAACTTGACTGATAATTTTAGAAGAATTCATTAAAAATATGTTTGAATGTGTTTGGCTAACTTTCATTCACTCATTTAAGTTTACAGGATTGATTAGGGGGGCCCCGAGTGGCCGAGTGGTCTAAAGCGCTCTTCGTTATGGATCACTGCCATCTCACCTCTGTCTGCGTGGGTTCGAGTCTAGGATTCGGCGAATGTGGATATGTGAGAAAGCTTGCCAGTAGCTTCTCATGGGTCGGTGGTTCTTTCAGGGGATTTCCCGGTTTCTTCCTCCACCATTAATACTGGCCGCAATGTATAGCCTATCGTGTGCTGAAAAATGGCGTTAAGCCCCACAACAACAACAACAACAGGATTGATTAGCTTGACAATGAGTGTTAAACAGGTTTAGATAAAACTATGAGATCATGACACTTTTTGAACTCTACTCATCATAAACAACGAGAGCTTTTAAGATTGCCTGTTGTCTGTTTGACATCAATAAACCATCATCAATCCATCTCTCATCTGCCGTCCATGGTAAAAGATTACAGGAAAAGAGTTCTGGCAATGATTAATATATATTTCTATAAGATTCAATTAAACTTAATTGGTTGGGACAGTTTTAAGCACAAGAATTGACAAGGAAACTTGTCAATAATCTTTTTCTATTTTGGAGTAGACTATCACAGTTGTTATGTAAACTGCAACATACAATTGAGATGTTTTAGCCGCACACAGATAGGTAAACTCCAAAGGATACAGTAGGCGAAACTAGCATATTTTATCACCATTAGATTGAGACGGGAAGTTAAGATTTTAAAACTTTGTAAATGAAGATATTCTTGGGCTTCATATTAAAATTTTACAAATAAACTGCAAGTTCAAAATTATTGTTTAGAATACGGAATCATATGAAATCTTACAGGAATGAACTTATGTTAGAAGCTGCAGTAATAAACAACAACCTTTTTTAATAGGAGACCATTAGGTAAGTGACCACTCCAGTGGCCTAATGGTTAGAGTGTCTGACTTGGCTGTGGGAGGTCGCGGGTTCAAACCCCGGCCGAGTCATACCAAATGATTATACAAATGGTACTAGCAGCAGCTGCCTCTCTTGGCACTCAGCATTAAGAGTACCAGTGCCAGACATCACCAGAAACTGTGACACTGCAGACATCGTAGCGATATGAGTGAAAAATTGTAAAGCTATGTTTAAAATCCAAATCACACACATGCAATTTGGTACGGTAGAAAATAGATCAGAGCCTAAATTGTAATAATTGTGAGCCTACTTCCAAGGTCACAATATGCAACATGTTGAGTGGTACAAGTTTTTTTATTTGTCATTTAGGGTCACAAAATGTCTGACAGTTAACATAATTCCAGTTTAAACTTTTGCACATAAATTGTGTCAGTTTTAAACAAACATTGACTATGAATAGTTGATAATAACTTATGCTGGCTTTAGTGGAAACTGTTAGTCATATACCATCACTACTCACTTACAAGTCTGGTCCAACTGCAGATTGCATAAACCCAGAGCTGCTGGTGCTGGCATAATTATATTACGGATGTTTCAGGTGTGTTCTTTGCAGATAAATCCGACTGGTAAGCAAGTATGAATGATATTTTGAGACTTATACGAAAAAATAAGTATTTTTCTAAAGATGTTTTTAGATTGAATTAAGAATGAGTGGCATCATCTCTTTAATCGTACCTTTGAAAAAGAAGACAATGATTTAACTGAAATCATCAGTCCTATTACATTAGTTATTTTGTCACTGAACTAATATATCTCTAGACATAGATATTTTTAAAATATACTAGTGCTTCTCATTTTATGGCTGAGGACTTCAATTTATAGTTTCAGAAAAATACTCTGCTCATGTCATTAGTGACTGAGAAAACTTATTAAGAAATGGATTTTGTACAAAATTCTTTTTGATTTTAGTGTAATGCATGTCCTTGCCATTTGAAAATATTTATGGGAAGATGAAGGCAGCAGAAAGAGAGAGGGGGAATCGTTTAAAGGACCCTGAAATTAAATATACATCACGTGAATGAATGTACACGTGTGTGATAAATAGATAGCGAAACGGGCTGTACTATCGAAAATGCAGTTCTTTGCATACATTATAAAATAACTGCTATACAATATATACACATTGTTTTTGCTTGTAAGAGTATTGTAAATAATAAGTACATACCCATAACAAACTTCTCTGTAACTAAACTCGTCGGAGTTCAGAATCATGATCTACACTTCCTTTTATTGTGTTTCCACAATTTTAAACAGTTCGATTCGAAAGAAGCTTGAGCAGTCTTGCCACATTCGAGTAGTTCGATCTTTATGGGCTCAAGAACCATTCCTACTATTTGTCAATTTTGAGAATCTTTTTTTCCATTTCTTTACGAGTGTTGGGAAATTACTGTAGTGTTATTAATTTTTTTTTTCTCCATCATTTGAAATATTGCATGGATTATGTATTTTATTCTTCATGAAGACTTTAGAAATATGCTGACATGGGCGCCCGCAGGATTTTTTTGTAAAAGGGGGGGGGGTCAGTCAGTCACGGCCGGGAGAGTTAGTATAAGAAGCAGTCTGAAACTAAAGCTAATATTTATTAAGCGTTTAGAACAGAATCTTGTGACATATTTTCAGCTTCATTTGCATGATTAAATTTATCGGAATTTATATATATATGTATATTTGCAGTATGATTTGGGGGGGGTCACGTGACCCCTATTGACCCATGCTGCGGGCGCCCATGGCTGACAATGATTAAGTAAGGTTTGTTGGATTTTGTGCCTCTTTAAACACAGTATTAGCTATATTGTGCTGAAGAAACGAAAGCAAAGTGCCTTTCCCTTGGACACATAGAAGCAGCCAACCCATGCTAGCCTGATCGGCTATCGAAGCTGCAACTCTTCATTGCAAGTCAGATGCTCTGCTAGGTGAGCTTGCGTAACTCCGATATATGGTAATATGAGCTGTGAAATGTTGGTCAGCGCTCTGAAAATCAGTAAAACATTTCCAGAACGTTTGGGTTTAATTCGTGTTGCTGCAACTCTATAATCTTTAACTTTAATAACAGAAAAGAGCAAAAACCAACAAGTTTTGTACAATTCAACAAAAAACTCATTTCCCTATAATGCCAAGTGAAAATTTAAAAGAGTTTAAAGTATTGTGAATTAAATCCCACATAGTCCTAAAAGTTCTATCACAAATCTAATCGAATGAAGTTCCAATTTAATTCCAGTAGTGATTCGAATTAATTCCAATTTTGAATGTGCTGATGTACCTTTAGCTTGAAATTTTGTGATGTGTTAAGTCTTGATGTATGACAATGGTATAATCCAAAATGTCATTGAATTCACAATAATTCCAAAATAATGATTTAGTTCAAGTATTAATGAGCACTTTGCAATTCCAGAATCTTACCAAAATTAAAAACTGAACACAATAAGACTGATTCCACTTCGGATGTTAAGGTAGGAATGAGTAATTTTGAAGTAAACAACATTAATATAAAACGCTACAACACGATAGCAGATCCAAGAAGAGTATCAGCTTCCTCTCTAGCACACACTAGTTTGTCAATAAGATCAGGAATTTCCAAGTGAGAAACTAATGTACAAGTAAACATCTTTACCTCCATTAATAGTAATCTAAGTATTTAATCTATAATTATAGAGAAAAATTGGCTATGTATTATGTTGTTTGCAAAATAAATGTCACTAGTCGGGTAGGCCCTTAACTCGATTACTGACCAAGATCAACCACACAATATAGGTGTACATATATAATCATGGAAAAAAGTCAACACTCGATGCAGATTAAATATAAATAACAGTGTGATAATTCTAACTTTACAGACAAAATTATATCTTCTCATTTTTATACTGTTTTCTAAGTATTGTAAACTTTATTCCTTAAAAATGACAATATGGAGATTGCGTAAGCTTCTTTTGTAGTCTTCTCAGTTAGGTCATAAGTTGAAACAGCTAGTATCCATCCGTTTACGTTTGACCTTCCCTTGTGCTGTTTAATATTCTGCAAGTAGGATCTGTAAAGATCAGTATATATGTTGGATTACTTACTACTAAGTTAACAGAATGGCAGTGAGAGATATTCATGTTGGCTGTAAACTCGGATTTGTCTTGGATAGTTTCTTTGTTAGGAACAGTCGTCACGAAGTCCTTTTCGCATTTTCCAATGCATCGAAAACTTGTTTTTGGGGATAAAATAATGACTGTTTCTTTTCTGTCGTTTTGCTTACAGATTTCCCCGTTATTATGATTAGAGAGATAAAATATGTTGATTTATGAATAATTCTACTTTCCTTTGCATAATAAATTTATAAGCTCCTTAAACCCTTTTTCTACGAAGTTAAATCGAGGCTGCATTTTACCGCCTATATTTGCGCATGGGTCTGATCCAACTGTAAGCAACATAGACCCTGATTGTAATGCGCTGACAGATCAATGTTTATGTTATTTCTTCTACTGATTAGACCTAACAAACTGCATAGATCCAGATCTGCCGGCGCATTATATGACGGCACATATGGGACAGTGCAGTTTGAAGGTGACTCCGACATATAAGAGAGTATATATGCTATGTTAAAATTAATAACTTGTTCAAATTTGTTTATAGATTATAACCATCGATGAAACTTTTGACCTGTCTAACCTTTACAACGGTGAACATAGTTGCATGGAGCGATGTGTGTCTATCCAACACGCTGATATTTTTGCCTATACCAGAATAAAGACGTTTGTTTCAAGATATTTCCAACATTGGTTCTAAATAATGTTTTATTGATCCTAAACTAAAGTGCTACCAATCTGACATCCACGGCGGGTAATTTCAAAATCTTGTTATTGCTGAAGAATATCAGAGATGATCTGAACACTCAGTCATAAAGGAGAAATGGTCTTCTACTGAATTCCTTGAAGTTATTTTCTGCCAGTAGAGCATCAGTTCCTAGGGACTTTTTTACCTCATAAATTACAACCCATGATACAGGTCAGATTCTATTTTAACTTGGATCTGTGGAGGACACGACCAAACCTCTTATTTCCAACTTGCAATTTTGGTCAAACTTTAGTCCTAAATATATTGACTCTGCTGTTCTTTTAGTAATTCATGGAATGACAAACGGACTTTAAGGTAGATAATATCAAAAGGTCCTGTTGAAAGTTCTACTAGTTGTGATTAACAGTTTAGTCA
Source organism: Megalonaias nervosa (assembly GCA_016617855.1). Lineage (NCBI taxonomy): Eukaryota > Metazoa > Mollusca > Bivalvia > Unionida > Unionidae > Megalonaias > Megalonaias nervosa. The sequence goes on from JAECUM010031121.1 coordinate 34,776, forward strand.
CGGGTTCCAAGTAGAATCTTTATTACATTGATGTAACTGATGTGCAGTTCAAAAGACAATGGTATTTTCTGTTAATGATTTAACAAGTGGTGGCGGGTAAAATTTTTGACGTTGCGACGTTCTTCACATGTACGCAATATGCACGCAGGATGACTTGCCTCTTTAACTATGGCACACATATTTTGTGGCTTTGGTGCAGGAATTTCGTGCAATATTGACATAAATACATATTTAGCGAGATGAACTTGAGGGTCTATAGTTAAGCTTTTGTCAGTTTCCTTACAAGAACAGGAACTATAAATTTGGTGGAGTCTTCGTACCCCAAGCATTTCTATGTGACACCTCCCTTTCTTTATTAATCCCATAACCTCTCACAGGGTCGACACCACATGACGGCAGCAAGATGATATAAACATATTTATTACTTTTGTAACAAATTTACTTTGTTTCACATTAACATTTCGTGACTAGAAATGCTTCACGTGATATTGTTTGACTTGCAATTGACCGTTACAGTAGTTTGATTGTTCACAAATATGGAGATGAGTTTAGAAATACATTTGTTATTATTATTATTATTATTATAATTATTATTTCAAATTGTAAATGAATATTAAACAAATTAGTTGTATTGTCGTGATAATAAATCAGTAAGACAATTCCAAAGTTATCCTCTTTTACCTCTGCAGAATGCATAGATTAATTCACAATAATATAGTGTCCGGTCCTTTGACATCAGATATATTAATTCACAATTTTTAGTAACGAGTCCTTTGATATCAGATAGATTAATTCACACTTTTAGTAACCAGTCCTTTGATGTCAGATAGATTAATTCACACTTTTAGTAACCAGTCCATTGATGTCAGATAGACTAATTCACACTTTTAGTAACCAGTCCTTTGATATCAGATAGACTAATTCATACTTTTTTTAGTAACCAGTCCTTTGATATCAGATAGACTAATTCACACTTTTAGTAACCAGTCCTTTGATATCAGATAGACTAATTCAGTCCTTTGATATCAGATAGACTAATTCACACTTTTAGTAACCAGTCCTTTGATATCAGATAGACTAATTCACACTTTTAGTAACCAGTCCTTTGATATCAGATAGACTAATTCACACTTTTAGTAACCAGTCCTTTGATATCAGATAGACTAATTCACACTTTTAGTAACCAGTCCTTTGATATCAGATAGACTAATTCACACTTTTAGTAACCAGTCCTTTGATATCAGATAGACTAATTCACAATTTTTAGCAACCAGTCCTTTGATCTTTATCATTTTTTCTGGGTATTACTTTTGATGTTATAACCACGTAATCACGCTTAACTGAATAACGTTCTACATTTACAACAAACAAATCGATCTTCAAACATTCCGAAGGCTTCCATTGTCTGGTAATTTCTGAAACCGATCATATTTAATTACGTATATCCAATGTACAAATGTATGGCATTTCTCTCGATTAATCAGCTTTCCTTACTTTTGTTGCATTCGTTCTATTATTGATTATACTCTTCGTAAAAAAATTAAGATATCAATCAATCAGTTTCAAACTATTGTTTCCGAAAATTTTCTTAGCCGGAGAGAGAGAGAGAGGATAACACGAAGTAAAATAAGGGCAGTCAAAAAGTAAGAAGTACAAGAGGGTACTTAATCAGATTACCCACAAATGCTTAATACACACGCCCTGATCTTTTCGTTAGAAAGGGCAATCAGAACGAGCATGTGATTCAGTGGGCGTATAAAAGTTTTAGATAGTACCTGCACGAGATTTGTTACTGTGGCTTTATTAAAAGAAATTGAAAGTTTTAAAAATTAAGGTTTTCTTACCAAATTTTATTTAAGATAAAGCACTCTTTGAGAAGACACCCACCTCCAATATGGGCCTCTGCCAATATTGGATGGAAGGCCCCCTGTCTTGTTCTTTATCTAATACATATAAACTCTCAAAGAAATGGAAAACAGCGGCGCATGGTTTAAAGCTCTGCGCTGATTTTGCGTTTTCTTTTCCCGAGTTTGCCAAGAAATCATTGTGCTGCACAAAGTGCTTTGCGCATATTACGTCGTTCTTTTTATCCTAGCATTCTATCTTCAGTTTATCTTTTATGAAGAAAATTTCAACCAGTGTGTTATGAATGTAGACAAATTTCATGTTTCATCAATCGATGGACTTGGAGAATGAAGATATTACTAAAGAAAGTAGAAAATCAAGCCAAATTTTGTTGTTTTGGATATCGACATTGTCAGTTCGTTACCAAGTCTTAAGAACTTGTGCGGAATGTATGTTTGAGTTGATTTTGTGGAGTTTAATTTCATTCTTCTGCACATGGGGAGCTATACATGCAAACCTGTACATTGGGTGGAGGAAGAATCTGGAAAGAACCACCGATCCACGGTAAGCTACTAGTAAACTTCCTCGTACCCGCATTGGTCGAGCCGAGACTCGTATTCACGCAGGAAGAGGTGACGTGATCTGTAAAGGAGAAGATCACTGCCACTCCCACCCCCGTAAGCATATTATGACTAGCCTAGGTAGGGGAAAGACTAAAGATGCAGAAACATGGGCGAAAAGTGTATATCACTCTCTGATGTTATGGTTGGAATCTTTGACCAACTCTTGTCGAACCAACCAAACACTGAAATCAAGTTGGTTCCTTATTCATTATTCCCGATTCAATAAGGAATAAGTAACCAGTTACTTATTCCCGATTCAAATATTTTCACATACATTTGAATACTTATTCCTTATTCACACCGAGTTTTTTTATTTATTCATTATTCCCAATTCAATATGTAACTGGTTACCACTTGGTTAATGCAGATGAAAGCTCTTCATGGCATGCATTGGTGTAATTCTAACCTGATTGGAGAAATACGAGTGCTATATACAGCTGAATACAGACAGATTACGGACTATATGTAGGAATGGTTTAGGATCATGGGCGCCCGCAGGATTTTTAGCAGGGAGGAGGGGTCAGGATTTTCAGGCGGGGGGTCAGTCAGTCACGGCCGGGAGAGTTAGTATAAGAAGCAGTCTGAAACTAAAGCTAATATTTATTAAGCGTTTTGAACAGAATCTTGTGACATATTTTCAGCTTAATTTGCATGATTAAACTTGTCGGAATATATATATATATATATATATATATATATATATATATATATATATATATATATATGCAGTATGATTGGGGGGTCACGTGACCGCCCTTGACCCATGCTGCGGGCGCCCATGTTTAGGATGTTGATAGGAATACGTATTTAGTAATTTGATATAGGATTAATTAGTTGTGTTTGGCATTTGGGATAAGGAATAAGTAACCAGTTACCGATTGAATAAGGAATAAGTAACCAGTTAATTATTCCCGATTCAACTATTTCTACATACATTTGATTACTTATTCCTTATTAACATCCATTTGGCTATTCATTCCTTATTTACAGTTCAATAAGTAATTGGTTATAACTTACTTATTGAAGATTAAAAGCCCTTCAGGGCATGCATTGGTGTTGTTCTAACCCAGTTAGAGAAATAAGAGTGTTCTTTGGTGCCAGCTATAAAGCTGACTAGAGACAAATCACAGACTATGTGTAGGAAGGGGTTAGGATATTGGTGTTTATACGTAATTAGTAATTTGAGATAGGATTAATTAGTTGTGTTAGGTGTTTGGGTCGCGTCCTGCTGTGCATGACGCGAACTATTAGTATTCAGATTCGAAAAGCTTACTAATGACTCAAGTAAACGTGAAACCACAAAAAAACATACAAGTGTGAAATTGAGTTCTCTTTTGTGTTCATAATGTGCTTAGAGAAGAATTATTTCAAGTATCTACGGGTTTAGGAAGCCTTCAGTTGACATCAACTGTTGTCTTGAAGTCCTTGGAACTGGATAAACAAGCATACTGGTAGGTGTATGAAACACGTAAACACGCTCAGTGTGGATCAAATCTATCAATACATAGTACGAATTAAACCCGTACCTAAACGATGTTGATTGCACCGTCTGATGGACAGTTTCTGTTCAGGAATCTGTTCCAACAGAAGCCAAAGTCATTAAACAAAATTCGTTTAACCGACTTCCTGACGTCGAGACGATTTTGACGAATTTGCGGTTAGATGCAAGTGGTCGGGCACAACACATGCGATCAGAAGATTATACCTTACGTATATAGATGGGCCTAGATCTATGTTTCCTCTTTAAAGAGTTCTGACAAAGGCCCTCTTCTGATATTTTATCTCTGCGCGATAGAGTCCACCCACGAAGGATGTCCTGACGAATATCGTCGATAAGAAACAACGATAGATACCGGGTATGAACAACACTAAAATGTTGATAGATTGTATCAAAATTTAGCACTAATTGAACCTCTACTAAGAGGATTTTGATTAGAACGCCTCTTGGATATTATCTAAAAAACAGTAGGAAAAAGTGGAAGAAAACACGACGAGCCAATTTCGAGAAATTCTCGGCTAGATAAAGTTTGTAGAGCACAACATATGACGTTAAGACTTTATATTACGTTTACATTTGAGCTAATAAGGCCCCTCTTTATACAGTTTTTACATAGACCCAACTTTAATATTGTAATAAATTTTGGATTATCCGCTATTGCATATAGCTCTCCATTTTAAGGACTGCATAGATTTAAGTGATGACTTGTTTGATTTTGGGAAGCCGGTGTCCTCAGCCCGACTAATTAACCAATTGCTAGGGGCAAACGTCACAGATTGCAGTGTTGTTGAGATTCCAGGATGGCATGGTTTAATTTTATAGTGAGTTCAGGTCAGAGTCCCATAAGCGTCCCTGGAGCTGAGTGGAACCTATTAAAACCTAACTGTACGGAACGATTATGTGAGTCCATGTGCAATATTTGTGATGGATGACTGGTAAATTGTACAACAGATTAATTGAGAAGGGACGGTTCCGTTGTCTGGAGACGGCTTGTGTTGTTCCTATAATGGTAGATATAGTTCAATGTTACAGGCGAAATGAGGCTTTAAACAATGATTTGAATGGCCTGAGGTAGCGCAGGTAAAATAGTTCCCTGTACCTGGTGTCTGAGAAGTATATTTTGAAGGCGTGAAATACTACCGCTACGTAAAAGAAATGTAATAAGGAGAAACCATGTACATCTGACGTTTTGGCGTAAACAGCGAAATAAGGGGCGCCTTAGGGGGTACCCGCTATGAAAACACGCAAATGTTAATAAACTTTATCGATATTTTGCTCTCATGGAATCCTTACTTAGAGAATTTTGATTTCAGTGCCTCTTATACAGTATCGAAATAAGGCCCCTTTCTAACAGCAATAAAAGCTTAAAGAAATTTTGTCGAGCCGATTTCGAGAAACTCGTGACTAAATAAAGAAAGATGAGCAGAACATATGCCGTACGATTATATCTTATGTTTACATTTGGGCCGTTACGTCCACTCTATAGAGTCTTGACTGACTATGCCACTACGCCAGACCTCAATAGGAGTGAAAACAAAATCTACGTCAGAGAATTTTGGTCTACTGGCGGTCTCGGTGAACACAATAATGTCATTCATGCCTATGGCGTTGAAAAAGATTTGTGGAATTCAATAGCTCATCATTTCTCACGTACTGGGCGAGGTTCGCCAGAGTGCTTAGGAGGACGTCGTCTGTATCTCTGCGAGCGTCTGAAGCTCTCCACCGGCATGGCCAACATGCCGTGATCCGACCTGTTTCAATGAACAGCTGCGCAGAAACAACGCCGTCTACAGCACACCAGACTTCGGGTCGTTGTCGAGCGCAATTAGCGTCGCAATCGTCCCGTCAGACATTTTCTGAACAGAGAGTAGTAGCCGACTTCGCGAGCAAGGTGGAGGCACGCGACCATCCCCACGAGCCAAAACCATCCAATGGGTCACGCAGTTTTGAGAGTTGCCGAGGTTGACAAATCCGACCTTTGTACACCTCGCCATTGCAAACGCACCAGCTCGTAGCGCATGCAGACGCCGGGGAAATGTTTTCCGGTTGGGCAAGCCGGTGCCGGTTAAAGATGGTGCTCGCCGTCACCCCAGGCCCTTGCCTCCAACGCTGCGGTTGATGGACTTTAGGGCCAGCCCATCTAAAGCGCCTAGTGGTGTCCTTGAAGGTAGCTAAATGCTCCACGGTCACTGCCGCCCTGGCAGTAATAGCCAAGGACGTGAGAGGAGCAAATAGGGGAATCGAAAAGATACCGACGTCTTGCAATCCAAGTCGGCACGGAAAATTGCTTTGCGGGCCACCTGTATGCGCATGTCCAGGGTGGCCCTCAGCATTATTGGACGCTAAAGCTGGACCGCTACCTGTCACAGTGGCCAATCTTCCGGGCTGAGAGTTAGAGCGTGAGGACTCCAAAATGTCTTTTTGTAGGGCATCACATCCATGTATGTGCTATAGGTGGACATCAAATCTTTATTTGCGGCGGGAGCTTGGAAAACCGTCTTAAGTTCTCCACCGCAAGAGAAGGACTGAAGATGTGATCTCCTTATTTTCTTTGTTATACATAACATATATTGAGCTCCATATCACTAGAAATTGGCTCCACAAATTTTCAATAAATCTATCCAGTGATGGAACGGATCCATAGACAGAAATTCTCCAAGAGTAGGTGAAATCAAACTTCTCGAAGTACAGTATCTGTAAGTACAAAATATTGATACAAGGGATAGTCATTGAACGTATTTTTTATATCCGATACCCAGAAATTTACCCTCCCCCCCCCCCATTTAACTGATTCCTCTCACTTCGTCAAGATTTATTTAATGGTTTCAACATATTCCCATACATAAAAACTCAAGAAGGGCCAATGTAAAACTCTGTATAAGGGTATTAAAGAGTCCCTGTGTATATATGTGATTTAATCCGTTTAGTTCATGTATTTCCCCATCATATATTTACCTCCAAATTTATCGACACCTGCTTCGCAAAGTTTTACTAAAATCTGCTAAAGGGCTGTAACACTTCAACACTGCAGGTATCTATACCCACCTTCCTATTTATCCCATTGTTCTCGATTAATGCTGTCATTACATCTCGTAGGAGTCAAACATATCCATATGTACAATCATTCAAAAGAAAAAGCAATCACGAGGTCATTTAGGCGAGAACCGTAGGATCCAGATAAGGACAGAAGAGGCAATCTCCTAGTGGTCATCGTTATAACGACGTTGTATTAAGCTCCGGATTTATCGAAATCGCCTCGAAAATTCTCCTTAAGAGTTTACTGCTGTTAAAAGGGGCCCCTAACTTGTCACTGTCCAGGCCCCTAACTTGATACTGTCCAGGCCCCTAACTTGACACTGTCCAGGCCCCTAACTTGATACTGTCCAGGCCCCTAACTTGACACTGTCCAGGCCCCTAACTTGATACTGTCCAGGCCCCTAACATGACACTGTCCAGGCCCCTAACTTGACACTGTCCAGGCCCCTAACTTGACACTGTCCAGGCCCCTAACCTGACACTGTCCAGGCCCCTAACTTGACACTGTCCAGGTCCCTAACTTGACACTGTCCAGGCCCCTAACTTGACACTGTCCAGGCCCCTAACTTGACACTGTCCAGGCCCCTAACTTGATACTGTCCAGGCCCCTAACTTGACACTGTCCAGGCCCCTAACTTGATACTGTCCAGGCCCCTAACTTGATACTGTCCAAGAGACGCCGAAATCAAATTCCTGTAAGTAGGGGTACAATTAGTACAAAGTATTGAGATAATCTATGCTCAAGGTGTGTTTTTCATATCTGGTACCGAAATAGCGCCACTTATTTCGCTAATTCCTCTCGAAGAAATTCGTTAGGACATCCTTCGTGGTTAGACTCAATTCCATATATATAAAATATCAAAGAAGGGCCCATGTCAAAGATGCTTAAAAAGGGGACGTAAGGGCCCAACTGTATACGTAAAATATAACATGATCACGGCATGTGCTGTACCCGGCCACATTTATATAGCCGTGAATTTCTCGAAAGCTGCTCGACGAATTATTTTTTATGTTTTCTACTGTTGCAACAGATCTCGAGCTAGATACTGTCCAAGAGACGTTGAAATCAAACTCCTGTAAGTAGTGGTCAAATGACTACAAATTATTGATATATTAGATGTACATTGAACATGTTTTTCAAACCAGGTACTCACATGATGCGCCTTAATTCGCTGATTCCTCTCTAAGAAATTCGTCGTGGGTCGACGTTGAACCCTAGAGATAAAATGTCAAAGAAGGGTCCATGTCAGAACTCTATAATAGTCTTATTACGGCATGAGTTGTATCCAACCGCTTTATCTAGCGACAGTTTCGTGAAATCAGTTTAACAAATATTCTTCAGACTTTTCCTACATTTGGAACACATATATAGCTAGACATTCCCGAAGTGGCGTTAAAATAAAACGTCTCTAAGTCGGAGTTCAGTTAGTAAACGTCAATAATATATTGATACAACTGAAGCACAGTCTGCGTGTTTCTCACACATGTACCTGCAGGTTTCTCTGACTCATCTTCAGGAAATTCATTAGGACTTCCTTCGTAGGTAGTCCATCTCTTAGAGATAAATATCAAATAAGGATCCATGTCAAAACTCTGTAAAGAGGGGACGTAATGTCCCAACTGTATATACCAGATATAATCTTCCAAACTACTTTATCTAGGAGACTAATTGTCTTCAAACTTTTCCTACTGTTGGAACTGATCGTAAACAAGATAGTTTCCAAGAGGCGATGAAATCAAAGTCCCCTAAGTCCGTGTCAAATTAGTTCAAGTACTTGCTCAAATCGATCCACATTTTGCGTGTTTTTTGTAGCAGGTACCATTAGGATGCCCTTGACAGGGAAGATTCCTCTCCACGAAATTCATCAGGACGTAATTGGCGGGTCGCCTCTATTCCTAGAGAAAATGTCATTGAATGGTTCATGTATAAAGAGTGGATGTAATGGCCCAAATGTAAAAGTACGAAATAATCGTACGGCATATGTTCTGCTCGTCTTCCTTTATTTAGTCGCGAGTTTCTCGAAATCGGCTCGACGAATTTTCTTTAAACTTTTTCTGCTGTTAGAAAGGGGCCTTATTTTGTTACTGGATAAGAGACGTTGAAATCAAAATCCTCTAAGTAAGGGTTCCATGAGTACAAACTATTGATACAGTTTATTAACATTTGCGTGTTTTTCTTACCCTGTACCCCCTACGGTGCCCCTTATTTCGCTGTTTCGTCTCCACGAAATTCGTCAGGACTTCCTTCGTAGGGGGACTCTATCTCTTAGAGATAAAATATCAATGAAGGGTTCATGTATAAAAGAGTGGACGTAATGGCCCAAATGTAAACGTACGATATAATCTTACGGCATGTGTTCTGCTCGTCTTCCTTTATTTAGACGCGCGTTTCTCGAAATCGGCTCGAAGAATTTTCTTTAAACTTTCTCTGTTGTTAGAAAGGGGCCTTATTTCATACTGTATAAGAGGCGTTGAATTCAAAATCCTCTAAGTTCAGTGAGTACAAACTATTGATACAGTTTATTAACATTTGCGCCCCTTATTTCGCAATTTACGCCACAACTTCACGAGTGCATGGCTTCTCCTTATTAACATTCTGTAACGTAGCGGTAGTATTTCACGCCTTGTAAATATACAACTCAAACACCAATAACAGGGAACTATTTTACCTGCGCTACCTCAGGCCAGACAAATCATGCTTTTAGGCCTCATTTCGCTTGTGACCTTGAACCTTATCTACCATCATAGGAACAACGCAAGCCGTCTCCAGACAACGGAACCGTCCCTTCTCAATTACTCTATTGTACAATTTACCAATCACCCATCACGAATACTGCACATGGACTCACATAATCGTTCCGTACAGTTAGGTTTTAATAGGTTCCACTCAGCTCCAGGGACACTTATGGGACTCTGACCTGAACTCACTATAAAATTAAACCATGCCATCTTAACAAAACTCTAATCTGTGACGTTTGCCCCTAGCAATTGGTTAATTAGTCGGGCTGAGGACACCGGCTTCCCAAAATCAAGCAAGTCATCACTTACATCTATGCAGTCCTTAAAATGGAGAGCTATATGCAATAGCGGATAATCCAAAATTTATTACAATATTAAAGATGGGTCTATGTAAAAACTATATAAAGAGGGGCCTTATTAGCTCAAATGTAAACGTAATATAAAGTCTTAACGTCATATGTTGTGCTCTACAAACTTTATCTAGCCGAGAATTTCTCGAAATTGGCTCGACGTGTTTTCTTCCACTTTTTCCTACTGTTTTTTAGATAATATCCAAGAGGCGTTCTAATCAAAATCCTCTTAGTAGAGGTTCAATTAGTGCTAAATTTTGATACAATCTATCAACATTTTAGTGTTGTTCATACCCGGTACCCATCGTTGTTTCTTATCGACGATATTCGTCAGGACATCCTTCGTGGGTGGACTCTATCGCGCAGAGATAAAATATCAGAAGAGGACCTTTGTCAGAACTCTTTAAAGAGGAAACATAGATCTAGGCCCATCTATATACGTAAGGTATAATCTTCTGATCGCATGTGTTGTGCCCGACCACTTTCATCTAACCGCAAATTCGTCAAAATCGTCTCGACGTCGGGAAGTCGGTTAAACGAATTTTGTTTAATGACTTTGGCTTCTGTTGGAACAGATTCCTGAACAGAAACTGTCCATCAGACGGTGCAATCAACATCGTTTAGGTACGGGTTTAATTCGTACAATGTATTGATAGATTTGATCCACACTGAGCGTGTTTCATACACCTACCCGTATGCTTGTTTACCCAGTTCCAAGGACTTCAAGACAACAGTCGATGTCAACTGAAGGCTTCCTAAACCCGTAGATACTTGAAATAATTCTTCTCTAAGCACATTATGACCACAGAAGAGAAATCTCCAATTTCACACTTGTATGGTTTTTGTGGTTTCACGTTTACTCGAGTCATTAGTAAGCTTTTCGAATCTGAATACTAATAGTTCGCGTCATGCACAGCAGGACACGACCCAAATACTTAACACAACTAATTAATCCTATCTCAAATTACTAATTACATATAAATATCAATATCCTAACCCCTTCCTACACATAGTCTGTGATTTGTCTCTAGTCAGCTTTATATAGCTGGCACCAAAGAACACTCTTATTTCTCTAACTGGGTTAGAACAACACCAGCGCGTGCACTGAAGGGCTTTTAATTTTCAGTAAGTAAATTATAACCAATTACTTATTGAACTGTAAATAAAGAATGAATAGCCAAATGGATGTTAATAAGGAATAAGTAATCAAATGTATGTAGAAATAGTTGAATCGCGAATAAGTAAATGGTTACTTATTCCCTATTCAATCAGTAACTGGTTACTTATTCCTTATTCAGTCAGGAATAAGGAATAAGTAACCAACTTGATGTCAATCCAAACACCACCCGCCAAAGTCAGCTTGCGATATGCTTAAAGCCTACCTGGTATTACAACTGATTATCATTATATTGTAATTTTTGTCCTGTAAAGGTTGAAAGGTGAGTGTGTGCGTGCGTGTGTGTGTGAGCTTGTGTGTGTGTGTGTGTGTGAGAGAGAGAGAGAGAGAGAGAGAGAGAGAGAGAGAGAGAGAGATTTAAATTAGCTTTAACAACTTTTCAGTCATAGCGCTACGATGTCTGCTGTGTGGCAGTTTATAGCGATGTCTAACACTGGGGCATCATGCCGCAGACATGTGGCATCATGTCCTACCAGTCATATTATCCAGACACCAGGCAGACCACCCGGTCCTGACACTAATCTCTTAATGCTGAGCGCCAAGCGAGGCAACTGCTAGTACCAGTTTTATGTCTTTGGTATGACTCGGCCGGGATTCAAATCCGCTACCTCCCGCATCCGAGGCTGTAACCATTTAGGCTACCGGAGCGGTCGTGGTTGAAATTCAATTTCACGACTATCATTTAGGACATAAAACGTAACAAGAGTCTATATTTAAAGTACAAATAAAGTTGGAATTGAGATTGTTTTAAATAGTTTTACAGAAAAAAAGTATAAATCACTGATATACATAAATTTGTGGACTAATTTAAAATTATGCTTGTTACAAAATACAAAAGATATAATTAACTTCAATACATAAAAGGCCGTAAAATTTTCATGGAACATGCTAACTTAAATTTTCTCCTAAATTCACATTGATGAAAAGAAAATAAACATTGGACTGAAACATAATGTCGAATGGCCAGAATATTAGTTGGAACTGTGTGTGTGTGTGTGTGTGTGTGTGTGTGTGATAACGGGCTATCTAATATGCATGTACAAATACTGACAAAATCACCTCAAGTGAAGAAGTAACTAAGAGGTCTAATAATGTTTTTAACATCGCCTACTCATTATCTTACCATTTTTTTTAAATTATGTATATGCATGTGTGTGTTTGTGTGTGTGTGTTATTTAATTATCGACAATAATATGTTGAGTTTTCTATTTTAAATGTCACAACATTCGGATGAAAGCCAGTGACTTTGCGTTGTACATACGATGTTGTGACAGCTATCACGGAACATACAAATTTTCCCAATGCTGCATACATTTCAGGCAGACTTAGTATTCCTGATGTAGTAACGTAAGGACTCACACACTATGCGATGATTTTACAGACAACAATTGACAGACAAGTGGTGGCAGACACTGCTCGAATATGGCTTATCTATTCATCAAATAAAATGACGTCGCTCATTTCTCCCGTGCACGTTCTAGATCAATAACTAGCTTGCATTTATTTGGCTCGATTGGTGACGATTGGTATTAGATTAACAACGAAATGTATTTCGTCGAAAATGGAAACCATCAGTTCCCTATTTTCCAGCATCTCAACATTGTATAATTGGTAATTTGGGCATAAAGAGGTGATAAAAATCAAGTTGGGAAGTTAGAGTTGTCCTTATAGATCTCTGAATGCATAAGTGATGCACGCCTTGAACTTATTATTTCAGAGAAGTTGCATGGGAAAATAAAGATATTTGTAAAGTGCCAAATTAAACTGATTGTTCACATAAAAGTAAAGTACACATGAATCGTGTTTTGACCGTAATTGGAACCAACACTACCTTTACAGCCCCTAATTGTGTATTAGTCTACAAATATTGATCACCAAAGACGAATGAAATGTCTCACGAGCCAATGTAGAATCGTTTAATCAAAACTTGAGACAGTATTATGAATACTTACTTCTAGGGTGACAACGAATTTTCCTAACAAGAGCTTCCTTAAATAACATTGCAGCTTCAAATTTGAAACACGTCTTCGCTATGTTTAGACATCATGATTGATATTCTTGTATGAACTCGTTTCGCCTCCCGTTACAATCACTGAGAGAGAGGTGTCGTGCTCGTGTATGTATGTATGTATGTATGTATATATATATATATATATATATATATATATATATATATATATATATATATATATTTTAGTGGAGCGTGACATCAACAGTAACTCTCATCATAATGTGGGTTTGCGACGTCATCCAGTGGTTGAATCAGCAACTATTGAGACGGTCGTATGCAGCACGACTCCAACGAAGTAAATAATAATCAGCGTTTTTAATTTGTCAAGTTACAATGGAAATAACGAGCTGAATATATATATATATATATATATATATATATATATATATATATATATATATATATTATTCCAAGTGTTTCAGACTGAATCAGTCACGTGTCTCAGGTGCTATATACGTGCCACTTTATCAATTTTCTTTACGATATAGCTATTAAATGTGTTCCCAAACTATGTAACAGAAAGAAGCGAAACCATGTTTAGTAAAATCAACAATTAAGTTATTTCTCGAAGATACAAAGTGAAAAGTTAAGACAACAATTACAGTGTTGTGAATTAGATCTCAGATAATCTTAAATGTCCTATCACAATTCAGAAAGTATAGAATTTTCCGAATGAATTCTAATAGTCTTAAATGTCCTGATGTACCAATACTCTTGACTGCACTAATGTGCCGCAGTGATACAATTCAGAATGTATTTGAACGAGTTGTCATTAATCCCAGTGTAGTGTTTTAGTCCCAAAAAGTCAATGAGCACTTTGTAATTCCACTAAATGGAAGAGTTACTTATAAAAATGAACAGCTTGATAACGTAGAAAAACTATGTACCTCCGAAACTGAAGCTTTGACAACGGAAGTGTTCTATTGACCATGAGCAATCTTGTATTTTGGAAAATAAACATATGAACACATTTTTACGGAAAATTTTACTTAGTTCAAATTACAATCAGTACACGAATTAGCCGGATAAAGTCATCAAAACGAAATTAAGGGGTCAAGTGTTTGGAACTATTTTGTTAGACTCTTAATTTACGTGTACAGTGAGCTAGTTGGCGTATGGATAATAACCGAAATTTGGAGTGTTCGTGTCAATGTCCTACTGAAAGAAAGTTTACGCCATAAATCTCTCTCTCTCTCTCTCTCTCTCTCTCTCTCTCTCGTTAAATATATTCAGCTATCACAACTGCTCGTAAATCAGTTTAAATGACAACATTGCAAATATATATATATAGTTTCCAAGATAATGTTGCATGTGTGATTACACCGCTTCATGCGTGTATTCACACTGATCACGTATAATGACCTCTAAAGAAAGTAAATTGGGTTGTACTGATTTAATTTTCTTACTAAAGTGTCTCTGCCAAGATTTTTGGATTATGCACTGTATAGGTGATGAAGGCGAGACATATCATTCAACAGAATTTCCTGTTGTTTCATTCTTTGCATAAACCTTCAAATGTGCAGCCAGTTATAAGCGTGAAAGAAAAGAGAAACCTTTCAGTTGCATGGAAGACAGTCAAAACTGTATCACATATTTCACTTGTCTTCTTTGGTACTTTTCTAAGTACTAATTTTATTCTGTTTATACTGTGATGATCGCTGCTTTATCCAAGTTTAGACTTCATAAGTTCCGGTGTTCTACAAAAGCCGATATTTTCCATTTGTGCATTATGGGATTGCGGACTTCATGTAAGATTTACTTCCTCCCTAACACTGAAGAGCTCGGCAGCGTGCAAACACTGCGCACCTCCGAAAGTGAAAACTTTACAATGGAAATACTGCATTGAGCATGGTCAAGTTTACATTTTGCAAACAAAAAACAAAAACAACAACTAAACAACAAACAAACAAACAAACAAAATGTTTCCACACATTTATGAAGATTTGTACTTACTAGTAGTTTAAATTGTAATCAAGACATATATTAGTGTGACCTTAGCAAGTCATCACAACAAAACAAAGTAAAACGACCAAGTGTCCGTTGAGCTGGTCAACGTAGGGACAGTAAATCGACCGATAGAAGAGGCGTTTACTTATTGACAATGGTGCATAGTGGCGGAAAAGTGTTACAAACATAAGCAAAACATGCAGCGTGGATCAAATGTTTAGAAATCAATATAAAGATCATACAAATTTCCTGGCTAAGCTACAAAAAAGGACGACGGGAGCAGTGGAAGAATACTTGATGTTTAGAAAAATCGCACAAAAGAAACAATCGGACTTTTTCTGGCATCGATGAAATCGAGGATGAAAACACAGAGCAAAGTGCTATATTTGTAATGGATATAGTTTATTAGATCCATCTGTTGTCTTATAATGAAGCTGGCGTGGAACCTGCATATACAATGAATAATAGCATCTACTTGTTTTACAATAGACAGCTGTAGTACCGATGGCTTTGTCGTAAACTCGGTTAATACCAAAATTCTAACAATCATTTTCTTTCTTATGTGAATTTAAATTACAATTCCAAAAATCATACTTTTATTAAAATTATATGAATTCAAATTACAACTCCAAAAATCATACATTCTAAAAATTCCTAAGAATAACATCGTAACAGTTATTCTGGCCTGGTCTAATGTACGTGACATCAGAGAATGTAATAACTGGTCTTCTATGTACGTGACATCAGAGAATGTAATAACTGGTGTTCTATGTACGTGACATCAGAGAATGTAATAACTGGTGTTCTATGTACGTGACATCAGAGAATGTAATAACTGGTGTTTTATGTACGTGACATCAGAAGATGTAACAACTGGTGTTTTATGTGCTTGATCAAATCTTTAGTTTCCAATATAGTGATTTGTGTGAAGAAATGCAATGGGAAACCACTGACATGATGGCAAAATATAAATTTGTCTATTTGATAGGCGACTTTAATATCATTTTAATTTTCATTCTTCCTTTAACCTGGTTGTGTGTAGGGGCGCCACTGATGACTTTGCGAAAATTTTACTCCATTTGCCCTGTTCTCCACTGCTCTTTGGGACTTTACAAAGTCCACGAATGTTCACTCTTTGATGTTATCTTCCAATCTCTTCTTCTGTCTGCCTCGTTTTGTCTTTCCATTCTTTGTTCCTTGTACGATGGCTTTTGACAGGTCAGATGAGCGTAAGACGTGACCATACCATCATCGTTTGCGATTCATTACGGTGGTGAGCAGATCTTCATATAGTCCAATTGCACCTCGGATTCTAATGGGTAATTCCTCATTTCATACGTGGTCTAAGTATGAGATGTTCAGGATCGTTCAATAACACCTTATCTCTAAGGCATGACTTTTTCTCTCTAGTTCTGCTGTTAGGGTCCATGTACTCGCATCAAATATGATAGATTTTTGTTAGATTCAGATCACAATCAATTTAATATTCCTCTTTGTTCTCACAGCTCAAATTTAAATTATGCTTTCCTCTTAGACACACTGTGTATCCCTGGCCACTGAAAATCGCGATACAGAGACCAATGCATATAGCCATGGATTAATCAAAATGTGTAAATCACTTATCTGTTTGTCATGCACCGTATGATAGAGATATAAGTCGGTAAAAATGTATCAGTTGTTGAGTAGGTTATACCATCAGTTAAAGCCCTTGATTATATCTCTAATTTCAAAGTTTAATGACTTTGGACCATTATTTTCTGATGTAAATTCACCAATCTTTTTTCCCTATAACATTAATAATTTTACTAAAGAGAAAATTAAAACTGTCAAAAGATTTTTCGGATGGGATACAATGCAAAGAAATAACGTTGCAAATAAAATTGACGGAGCAATAATTAAACATATTGAATATTTAATAAACGATTTGCTAGGTGTTGATTCTCCTGACCAGCGAATGTTTGCGACGTGATGTCCGAATGTTTTATATAGTTTGTGACATGATGTCCAAATGTTTGTTATAATTAGTTCCATTATGTCCGAATGTTTGATGTAATTTATGACATTATGTCCGAATGTTTGATATAATTTGTAGCATGATGTCTGAATGTTGGAAATAATTTATGACCTGATGTCTAAATGTTTGTTATAATTAGTGCCACTATGTCCGAATGTTTGATATAATTTATGACATTATGTCCGAATATTTTATATCATTTGTAGCATTATGTCCGAGTGTTTTATATAATTTGTAGCGTGATGTCCGAATGTTTGATATAATTTGTAGCATAATCTCCGAATGTTTGATATAATTTGTGACGTGATGTCCGAATGTTTGATATAATTTGTAGCATAATCTCCGAATGTTTGATATAATTTGTGACGTGATGTCCGAATGTTTGATATAATTTGTGACGTGATGTCCGAATGTTTGATGTAATTTGTGATGTGATGTCCGCTGTATATAAAGCATCAGCTGAGGAAAATGTATCTAGAGAAATATCTACTTAGGTTAGGGACTCTCATTATAAATGGTTTGGTATGGAATGTAAAAGTGTTAGGCGTAAGAACCACTTAGCAGGAAGACTGCATTAATCGATACTAACATTATAGTCAGAAACTAAATTAAAGGAAGCATGTGTACAGCATAAAAACAACGAAGCAATATGCAATTTCCTTAACAAACACGAAACTAAAAGCAGGGATGACCTAAGAATGCTTTGTAAATCATACCCAAGACAATATTGGAAAGTAATTAATTTTAATATAGAAACAAAAAAAAAATATCCCGGATATAGGCAGTAATGTATTTTACGTATTGTTGTGAATATTTAATTTATATTGTATGCTTAACTTTTGTCCATAGCTGTAAATTGTAAACATGTGTACATAGCTAACTTTTGTCCATTGTTGTAAGTTGTAAGCAACTGGTTTACGTCGCAAGAGTTCAAAGTCAGTCTTGTTTACAGTTAGACTAGGTTTTTCCTTTGGAATCTTCACATTCTATTACGATATAGGTCAAGTGAAAATGTGTATAACTATGAATTTGATAACCAAATAATTATTTCATGTTTTAGTTCAGTATGTCAGATATAATTCGAGAGGAAATATTTATTTAAGATATTCGTTGGAACTGCCAAAGTGCTCATCCTCTATTAGACTACCACACTATTTTGGATTATTGTCAACTCATTCAAAGACATTCTGGATTGCATTATTGTGGTACATCAGAACATTCAAGACTATGGGAATTTATTCAGAACATTCTATATTTTTGCACTTGTGATAGGACATTTTGGATTATTTGGGATGTAATTCATATAACTTTAAGTTTCTTTTGAAATTTCACTTTATATTGTAGAAAAATAAATAACATATTCATTATAATTAAATTGTTGATTTCAATTCTCTCTGGTTCATATTTTTTAAGACCTAGAGTTGTTTAAGAAGTTGGGGGCTCCTCCAGGATTTTAATTTCTTTCAAACATTTCAGAGATATTTAAAATTACCTACTCTCCCACCACTCTTTACACACAAGTTCAGGTTTTGATGTTATCATAAATAATAGGTTAATATCCCGTTTTCAGAAAAAGAACTAGATAAACGCTTTCTTCACTTTGAAAAAGATGCTGAAAACTTGAAACGTGCAAGAGTGCATTGGACTTTATTATTAGAAAGTGTACTTATTGTCAAAGCTTGTGAAGTCTACATTTCACTGTAGGTACGAATGAGTACTGATTGTGATGTGATTATGGAATATATTTCGAATGGTTATGAGTTGGTACCTGGAGCAACTCAACGAGGCTTACTAATCATAGAAAAGACACTGGACAAACCCATGTCGAATTTGACAGGAAAAAAGAACAATTATTTGATAGATGTTGCTCAGCCAAGAAGATTGATAAAAATTACGATAACCTCAGACAGCTCATATTAATTGACGAGTTCAAGAATTGCATCCATAGTGATGTCAAAACCTATCTTATTGAGTAAATAGTGGAAACGTCGAAAATGCTGCTAGCACAGCTGATGATTACTTAAGTCAGAAAGTTTAATTTGTCCATATGTCTTCCTCTCTGCAGTTGTTTGATTAAAGAATCATCTCATTCTCATACGAGTAGTTCAAAATTTCAATCCGGCACAACTGTTAGCAACCAAACATCTGATAAGACTGATCAGAAATCCTTAACTCTTCCTACGTGCACTTATTATAAAAGAAAGGGCACGTTATTTCTGATTTATACATGTTGAAAAATAAGCAACAGAATAAAGACAGAGCTATTCCAAATGCTCTTATTTCAAATAGGTCAAGGTCATGGTTTTGTATTGAAAACATTACATTTGTTTGGTCAAACAAACCCCAGTCTGATCTTTTTTAGACTTATGAACCATTCATATCAGAAGGTTCTACATCACTTTTTAGTGATTCTGTCAAGCATATCCCTATTAAAATATTAAGGGACATGGGAGCTTCTCATTTATTTGTTATCAGGTATTTTGCCTTTGTCTGAGAAGTCTCTAGTGAAAGTCTTCTTATTCATTGAGTAGAGTGCGGCTTTTGTTAATGTTTCTTTTTATTGTATCAAGTTCGCATCAATCTTAATAGTTTCCGGACCCGCGACTGATTGAGCAGAGACTTCTTTAGCTATCAAAGGTATTAATTTATTAGCAGGCAGTGGCCTGGCTGGAGATAAGGTCGTGGTTAATCCACTAATAACTGAAAAAGTCTTGTTTGGGTCAAAACGTTGATCCTATTGCGATTGAAATTCCTGATTTGTATTCAGCTTGTGCAATTACCAGAGCTATGGCCAAATAGCTCCTGAGAATGATGTTGATGAGGAAATCATTCCTTTTGCTGACACGTTTATTTATTGGTTAGTCTTTTAGTGAGACCACCGTTGCTCCTGGTATTGATTACAGTGATCCTCTTTTTACAATTCATTCTCTTTTCTAATCAGGTGACGAAAGACAATCGCTCGTTGTCGAACAGGAACAATATCCTGAGATCTCCTGTTTGCTTCCAAGGGCTATTAGCGAAACTGAAGTCACACAAGTCCCAGTTTGTTACTTTGTGAAAAATGAGTCCTAATGAGAAAATGGAGACCACCTGATGTACCTGCTGATGATGAATGATCAGTTTTAGACCATTTCATTATAAAGTTGATTTAAAAAAATACTTCTATCAAACTCTCGAAATACAAAAGTTTTTAGTTGTTCTGGAAATGTCTTTACCTCAATTTTTAAATGCAATACTTACGGACTACTTAGAAACGACATGTATTTTAAATGCAGTACTTACAGACTGTTTAGAGACGACCTGCATTATTCTAAACGCAATACTTACGGACTACTTAGAGACAACCTGTATTTGAAAGAAGTATAGTTTATTTCTTTCCTCTTCTCGCCCTTGTCGAAGTTTATAAAGCAAGAAAAAGAAGTAATTTGTGTATTTGTCGATTTCAAAACTGTATGATTGGCATGGTTTTGGAAAAAAGAATGGATCTAAATAATGTTAGTGGTAGATTGCTGTAATTAAAATTGTATGTGGTAAAATTAAGTCATGTGTGTATCTCAATAAGGAATTTTCTGATTATTTTTTTGCAATGTTCAATAAGACAAGGCAAAAATCTATAACGCATTTTATTTTTTCGTATATTAACGATTTAGACGAATTTTTACTAGCAAATGTTGTAATTTTGTGAATTGTGAATATCAGAATTTATACTTTAATTAAAGGTACTTGTTATCCTTTATGATGACTTTCCACAAAACTTTCTATAGAAGTTTTGCAAAGAGAGTACATCTTATTTCAAATTATAAAAAAGTACTTTATAAATTATTTGTCTGAAAAATTCTGTTTTAAACCCTTTATGTCTGGAGCATCTGGTTACCATGCGGTCCAAGGAAAGAAGCTTATTCCATTTATATTTACGTACATCAGGTGTCTGCAACCTATGGCACGTGTGGCAACTGTGGCATGCTAGACTCTTTGGAAAGGCAGGCGGTACGAGTTGTAGTTTTGTATTGTATGTACCAAAAACGACAGTTAAATTAAAGGGACGAATATGACTTGGTACGCAGTACACGACAGTTGAACGCACCTGACACAGGAGTTTTATAATTACCAAGGCGTCATGTAAATTATCAAATTCTGTATTTCATTTCACAGTTGTGATTAGTTCTCGATTATTACTAATAATTGTTTTGTAAATTCTTTTGCAGATATTTGTTACGAGTCTATGCTCTTAAAATAAGTAACAGAAAAGGGTGAAAAGCAACAGGATTTGTAAAATTCAACAAATAATTCATTTCCCTAGAATACAAAGTAAAAATGTAATAAAAAGGAACTTACGATATTACGAATTAAATCCCAAATAATCCTAGAATTACAGACACAAGTGCTAATAATTTAAAGTCCTGAATAAAATACAGTAGAAGTCCCAATTAAATCCAAAACTGAAAATGATGACGAGTCTCTGGTAACTCGTAGAGTGTTGATGTGCCAATAGTCTTTTGTTGAATCACGGTTAATATAACTCCAGGTTTGAATTCACTATAAATTCCAGTGAATGTCTCTGTCCAATAATTTATTAGAGCAACTTTGTATTTGCAGAGAAAACAATCTCTTGAAATCAATAATTTGAAGAAATAAAATTCCAGCTGAAAATGACACACTAAATTCAACTTAATAATACATCTTGATTGTGTTAGGTCTTATAGCAGGAATGAAAAATCCTCTCAATTGCAAAATTATATTGTTCTCTACTTCACCTCAGGGTCACAATCAGCATTTTCTACAACAAAATATTACCTAATATAAAATAACCTTCTAGAATGATCGTGATGTTTACAGAAATAAAAATATTAATTGTTATTAGAAACCAGAACCTGAACTATGTCAAATACACCAAGGAAATTCCAAAACCTCGTTCCAGACCCAAACAAACATATCGACCTCTATCAATAATAATTCCGTTTCTAAACCCCTACACACAGAGAATGAACTCAGCCATGCATTAGTTGTTTACAGTAAAAAGTAAATTCCGGTCAAGCAGAAATTAACTCAGTTTTGGACAAGGTCAAGTCCAACATACAATATTACATTACAATAGCATGTAATGAAATTAAGAATAAAATAACTAACAAACAATGCAAATTAAATATACATAACACATTTCAGTTCATTATTCTAAATAAACAGATGGGTAGGGTCTCAGGTTTAGTGGCCGATCAATGCAATTACCGATGCATGAACTATGCTTATAAATGTGATGATACTGGTTGCCACTCGAAGGTTACTCAAAGTCTGTGACTTTCGGTAAATAAAAATCTGGCGTCTGGAGTGGACAAAGGATAATAGTCTCAGAAACAGATTTAAGACGAATGGTTTAAGTATAAGACTAACAAAATTAATCTCTGCCCTTTATCAGCTCAATTAATGTACCTTTCCTTACATATCATAGAAAATAATGATCTTGTCTTTTTTATATCCTCGGTGCCCTGTCATAGTGGTCAACATTTCATTGCTGATATAATTTTGCTATGAACGTATTTTCTTCATATCATTTCATATATACATTGGCTATTGGAGACCACAACACGTTTAACAGAGATGACCTATTGATTCCACAGAGGCTTTTTATCGGCAAGAAGAAGTATCACCGATCAAACTACAAATGTCTTTCTTGTCACACTGTCTTTACCCAAGGTTCATAGATCCACTTCGTTCCACGACAACCCATTAATATATTCAGTTAACTGAAAGGTATCTAGTGCGTTGCTATCTGACAAACTGATCTAGTCAGATCCCTTCTTACATTTAAATTTGGGGAGTGTTAGGAATTATCACAACAGCCCCAGCTTAACTTTTAAGAACTTTTAATTCCAAGTCACTGTCTGTGAACAATGTGGTAATCGCCTTATTGAATACCAACCGAGTCACGTAACGAGCTCTCATTTGGTTAATTGCTTTCGCTTGCTATAGGCATGTACTCTTTAATTCGCGAAGAGCACTTGTTCAAAACGCCGCTTAAGGTAGCTAAATATGCCAAGAGTTGTTCTGGAATGAAGTGGTCGCCTAACCTTGGCAAGCAAAGACGTGCTTGCCATAAACAAGATAGTAAGAAATTTGTCTTCACCATTAGATTTACGATTTGAACTTGTTCATAATACTGTTTTGCCCATAATGTTATATGTGTGTGAGATCTGGAGTTTTAGAGATAATACTGTTTTGCTGATATTATTTAATGGATGTGACAGCTTGGGTTTAAGAGACAATACTGTTTTGCCGATGACGTTATATGGGTGTGAGAGCTGAGCTTTTACAAATAATATTCTTTTACAAATTATGTTATATGGGTGTGAGATCTTGTGTTTAAGAGATTATGCTGTTTTGCTTTTAACGTTATATATCCATGAAAGCTGGAGTTTTATAGATAATTTTGAATATTATTATCTAGGTGTGATGGCTAGGTTTTAGAGATAATACTGGTTTACCGATAATATGGATGCCACGGCAGCCAGTTTGAAAACCTTGTTATTGCTATTTTTCTTGAATTGATGGTTATATCGACATGGAATTGTCACTAAAAGGTTTGTTATGTTGTCTAGTTGCACTTGATGAAATTAGTGATGATCTGATACCCAGTATGGCCGATATTACAGATATATTGAAACTGTTTTTATCACGACTTCGCAAACCAAAATGCTCGTTCGACATTTGGTCTTCTCCAAAAGATTACTGAAGGTATGTGGTTAGTCCAAAATGGAAATGGTGACGATTAAACCCCCAGTATCGCTTCTTTGTGGAATATCTTGAAAATCTTACGGATAGTTGTAGTGATATAGTGTTTTCTCTAAGAGACTACTAACGGTATGTTGTTAGTCCAAAATTTAAATGCTGCCAATCAGATCTTAAATACGGCCATGTTGGTAGCTATCTTGACACTCTTATTGTTACTAGTTCAAGTTATCAAATGACCAGATGGACACGGGGTTTTCGCTAAAAGACATAATGATATATCGAGTTGCTTTTAAATGGAAAATGTGCTGATCAGACTTCCAACATGGCCACCATGGTAGCCATCTTGACAATCATGTCATACCTATTTCTGCTGAACAGATGGTCATATAAGGTTTGCACGAAAAGACTTCTTATTAATATTCTGCTATTGTTAAACGAAAACGGTGTTTATCACATCTCCAATTTCAGTCATCTTGAAAATATTATTATCACTTCTTATCTTTAATGGATAGTCTTAGCGACATGGGGTTTTCACTGAAAGATTTCTTATGATCTGTACTTACGTATAAAGTAAATTTTTAACGACTAGGCCTCCAAATATGGCTACCAGTTCATTCCTTTTTCTTGTTAAATGTCTTTCTTCTGAACAATGGGTCGTGCGCGCATTGACTTTTAAGTAAAAGCCTTCTTATGTAATCTAGCTAATATTGGTACTGATTTGTTCTTCAACATGACGGCCATGGCGATCATCTTGAAAACTTGTTAACACTACTTTTCTTTCGGTGATTATTGTGTTGACATAGAGGTTTCCACTAAAGTATATCCTTCTTGCAGTAGATAGCGGTTCCTATATATTAGAATAATGATGAACCAACCTCCAAAATGACAGTATTGACGGCCATCCTGAAAACTCTTTTATGGTTTCTTCTCCTAGTCATGTCGGTATGGGTTTTAACTGCAACACTATAGGAATATGTAACTTGTTTTGAATGAAGATAGTGCTCACCTGACATCCAAGATGCCACGATAGTGACTATCTGAAAAGATTTTTTTTTTTATACTTTTACCCATCTTTACATGAATGGTGCCATTACTGTGGATTTTCAGCAAAACACATTTTGCAATATCTAATTTGTTCTAAATGAAAATGGTGCAGATGTTGCTACCAACATACCCGCAACTTTGTGAAGAAATTTAGATAATCAGACGTAAATGACCATGGGGTCGAGTAAAAGTCGTCACATTTTTGAACATCATAGAACTTATAACTACAGTCACATGAATAAGCACATTTTTACCAGACCTTGTATGAGCAAGTTGATAGCCAACACACTGATATTGCAACACCATATGTCTTGACTCTGATTTTAACTGTACTGGCTTGTGAGCATGATGATACGAACAAGTATGAATGGATTTTTAACACCAAAAAAACATTTTGGATATATATCTAAAAAAAATGCACCTTAAATAGTGCCATTTTAATAACTGCGCCCCGCCCCACCACCAAATCATAATGATAATAAAAATTATTAATTATATATTTAACCAAACTTAGCATGTGGATATGTTTGGACATTGTCTGAGACAGTTCAATGATATTGGGTTCAAGATGAAAGGTCATGACCAAGAATTATGTACTACTCTTAGACGTTAATTGTAAACATGTTAACTCCAACATGCGAGTGTGCGTGATTTGGATTTATAACGTAGCTTTAACAATTTTTCAGTCGTTTCGCTACGATATCTGCAGTGTGGCAGTTTATAGTGATGTATAGCACTGAGACATCATGCCGCAGACACGTAGCAAGATATCCCATCCAGTCACATTATACTGACGCCAGGCCGATCAATCCTAACACTAACCTCTTAATGCTGAGCTCCTAGCGAGGCAGGTGGTATGACTGCCGGGGTTCGAACCCGCGACCTCCCGCATCCGAGGCAGACGCTCTAACCGCTAGGCCACCGGAGCGATCCTTCCAACATGTGAGAAAATATTATTGATATATTAAAGCCCCAATGCCGCTGTTACGTGAAAAAAGTCGTACATACCAAATCATCTGAACAATATTGAATCTTGAATGATATTTGTCCTAAACATCGCTGGGTGGCATCCAAATTAGATAATATCGACGTTTCATCACATTATGAGGCATGTAATTTATCCCTCGAACTGAGAAACCCATTAATTGTTCGCAAGCATACGAATTAATCCGATGTTGATCGGTGACATCTGTGGGTCAACCGATTTCATTCGAAAGCTGGTGCACAAGATCTGATTATATCACCGTTGTAAACATAAGAAGCCAATAACACGCTGTCAGATACGGTGGGTGATCCTTGTATGATCCCCTATTCTCATTTTGCGTTTAATACGATGCAGTACTCGACCTTGCATCTACGCGCATTCTTCTTCTTCAAAGACATAATTGACGTACATTATGCTTACCAATAAATTTGGAAATTTGTAACAGCTGGGTTTGTGTTCAACCCAAGTTCCCCCTTCAAAGTATTCACCCGAATCTTATTTTTATTTAATGCACGCTTTGTCTTCTCAGATCCACTTTTAAAAAAGCGTGCCTGCCTCTCTTCATTCCGTCTTGAGTTGATTTGTCCGTCACGTTTGATTAGTCACTAATGGAATTTGTGGAATGTATCACATCACTACATTTGGAGATCTCCAGAAAAAGATCGGAATTAAGAGGTTGCACTTCTTAATTCTAAAATGAATATTTGAATGTCGTTAAAACCTAATATCTTGAACATATCAAGAACTGTTAATGTCAGATACTTTTTAAGAAATCATTTACTTCATTCCAAACTTTAGTTAGATTGGAAAAACGATGAAATTTTTTAAAAACGGCGTCATTGGGGCTTTAACGTTTTTCAAAAATATCAAAATTATTTCAATACTCAGGACTTACAAAAAGTAATAGGACAGAAGAAATGGACTTATTTCGGATTCTTGGAAATTCTTTTCCGCCATATATGTTTCTATTATTTGCTGTTTTATATATATTTCACAGAAGTTTAGCATCTTTATTACGTTTATACCTTATCTTATTGTGTTTCATGTTTACATTTACTCGGAAGGATTTATCCTCCTAAATTTTGTTTGTAATTCATTTTAACATTTGTCAGACTTTACTCTTAGCTGGCCCCATATAGCCCCTATTGTGCTGGGGTGCCATGAGACACTACTGCATATATACATCGATCTTTTTTGTCCAAAAGAGCGTCGGTCAGTTCAAGGGGCTCGTGTCACAAATGTATTTTATCTACCCTACAATTGAAATCCAGTTTGACATTAAAAATATTCATATACAGAAAAATGAACTGCTACCTGATACACATTTAATCGAAGATACTTTATAACAGTCTATCCCAAACTAGTTGCTAATGTAATGCGTTCGAAAGTTAAAATATTCAGCAAAACAGTCTGCAATACACTGACTGAAAACTTTGACCCAATTGCTTATCATTCATATATATATATATATATATATATATATATATATATATATATATGTGTATATATATATATAGT